>JAJEKB010018662.1:0-16501 GCA_022393335.1 Macrotrachela quadricornifera
TAAATGTTGCTCATACTTCAACTCAAACAGAATGGCCATTACCAAAGCTTTTACCGTGTTCACTATCATCTGGTGCTACTCCATTGTCATCTGATGTCGCTACATTGTCAATGACAACGACAATAGTACCAGAAACAGAGAATCTATATGCTACAGCTAAGAAGCAACATTATCAAGCAATACTCTTGTCTATGCACCACATAGATTTCAGTAAAAGCTACTTCTCGTTTTTTGAACAGCATAACTTACTAGATCCACTGGTTAAAACAATAGAGAATCTATATGAAACCAGAGATCTGTCATTTTATCCAACTTGGCAGAAAAAACATCTGTTTCGATCGTTGTCATTACAAGGAAGGTATGATATTTGTCAAGCAGAACAAGAAGAAGCAGAAGAAAATAGAGGAGACAATGGTGCCGATAACAACGCTCATAGCGATGACAACGAAGAAAGTGTCGATGGCAATGAAGGCGAAGGTGACACCGGCAACAATGGCATAATTTCTAACAATAATGAAGACGACGACGACGATGATGATGATGCTAGCGTGGAAGAAGATTACCTATACGATACACCATCTGAAGATGAAGATGACGAAGAAGATCACAACGAACAGAATGAGTGTAATACAATAGAAAAGGAATTCAAAGAACAAAATCCCCTTTATATTAACGCCTCAACACAAACAGAAGGTGATTCGATCCTTAATAATATTGTTTTAGATACGAATCAACCATAAAGCATTGAATCAGTTCGCATTCAAACTTCCAAGATACTCTATATAATCCAACACTATAACTGATAATTAGAAAATAAAAACTGAAAAAACTTCCTTTTATTGATGTTTATTTTCCTCTTTTAGGCACTTATTATACTCAATAACACAATATTTGTCATATGAAACTCTGTAACAAAGCTTAACTTGCATCACCTTTTTCTTTTCTTTTTCATATATCCCACTTTTATTTTTATGAAAATCTTAACACGATATATATTATTTCGAACATTAAACAATTATCACCTATTCATTTCAGATTTATAATACATCGACCATAAATCTACTACACAACCAAATTTCACAATCATGAAAACGAGTTAAATCATTTCAATAGGAATATACCTCGCCAGCAATACAGACACAATTATAAACTTTTAATCACAAAAATAATAATAAGCAACAAATTTCCACAAACAATCCCAAAAAGCCTTGCAACATTTAGAAAAATCAACAAACTAAAAAAATTACAACAACAACCACAAAATTATAGCACCACATTCCAATACATTATAATCTTGTCAAGTATATTGATAAGAAAAAAAGCAAATGACACCTCAGTAAGAATTTTAATTTCTACATCTGAAGATAAGCCTCTCCTATCATACATAAAGAAAAGTCGACTAAAAAATAAACAATAAAAATTCTAATCAATCCAAGACAGTGGACCGAAACGAATAGCCCTATCCTATTCATTCGAAAAACTAAATATTCAATTTTTACAATACCTGCTCAGTTGCAGAAAATCGATGACAAGTAATAGTGAATCGCTTTCAGATTTGTAAATTTAATTCCTTGTAACTTCTACTATTTATGCAGACCATTAAAACCACCTGATGAGTCCTTGAAACTAGGACGAAATCCGGATCGTGGTATACGTTCTCGTATAACTCACCCACCCTCACCCTCACACACCCTCACCCTCGTCGTTTTCTACTCTTTCTTCATTAAAATTTTTCTTATACTAATCCTCAATCAATTTATGTTAGAATTGCAACATTATATATGTATCTATTGCCTCTATCACAATCAATCTTCCCTGGCTAACAAACTGTGATCAATATTCTTCACTTTTTCTTGTTTCTATATTTGATTTTGATTTCATTTGTAATTTTTTTTCAAAACTATTTGTTTTTTTGAGATTGTTTCTCTCTGTAAATTTTTATATGATTATAATATTTAATATTTGATTATCTTCTAGATTAATATTAATAAGATAATAGGTACTCTATTACCTATGGAAAATAAAATAATAATTCATTTGGAAAAACTACTAAGCTTGGTAATTACAATGTGATAAATGATACAGACAACTGCTTAGAAGGAAGAAATGAATATCAATTACTTCTATAACAGACAACATTAAGTAAATACTCAAATAGTTTTTGACTTTTTTTTCTTTTATTATAGATTAATATCCTGAACAAAAATTTAATATGGCTGAACAATCATTAGGTAATGCAACTTGGGAAGAACTTGAACAATTATTAAATGATGAACAATCTAATCCACTATTATTACAACAACAAAATGAAACTTCTGGTAAGTAGAGAATAATTGAAAAGAAAAAGAACTAATAATAATTCAATATTATTCTCATTTTGTTCTTTCGTAGATATTCAGATTAATGAAAATATATCATCCAATTCTGCAACACCTAATCCTTTAAATATGGCATTTATTAACGTAATTCTTTTTCTTTATATAGAATGAGATTATAGTTTCATATTTTTTCTCTTGTTTATTTATTATGAGTGTAGGAAACACATACAAATGAGCAACAGAATCAAATTGTTTTGTCTCAACAACAAAGTAAATCTTCTTTAAATGATAATAAAACGAATCATTTGATTTTGATTTTTTCTTTTATCTATAGATCAAACAACTGATGAAACATCAGTAGTGATTCATGATTTAATTGATACAATTCTACAAGCTAAACAGGACACGATTGATTTACATACACCAACAAAAATAACAATGGTTTCAACGGCAACAATGCCAAAAACGCCAACAATGAAAACACAAGGTACAATGACAGAAACACCAACAATGAAATCAACTAGTACAATGCCAAAGACACCAACTACAATTTCAAAAGATACAATACTTGGAACACCGCCAAGAATGATATCAATAGATGAAACAATCACAGCAACAATTACAACAATGAAGTCAATAGGAACAATGTCAAGAATACCAACTATGACATCGACTGGAACAATGTCAATAACACCAACAATGAAATCAATTGGAACAATGCCAACAACTCCAACAATGAAATCAACTGGAACGATGCCAAAAACACCATCACAGACTGATAAAAACTGATTGAATACTGAACATAGTATTCTAATAATAATAATAAGAAGAAATAGAAAAATATAAAAGTTGTTTTTACTAGAAAATATTGATTGATTGAAAGCAAACATTAAAATATGTTTAGAAATTGATTTATCCTAAAGGAATAAATTGTTTCCAACTTTTTCTAGATATTTATAAATAGATCAGCTATGAACAACAGATATATTTTCGAATTTGTGTTCACAAAAGAACATCAAGTGAGAGAGGCTTATATACACAGAACGATACTTCTTCACTTATCATCTACAATATTTTTTTTTAAAAATTCTTTTAGTTCGTTTTGCCATTTTCACGGCGACCAGTTCAAATTGACCTACAAGGTCTTATTGATAAACATCAAGCATGTTTATCAGTAGCTTGTGGTCAAATTAATGTATATATGTATTATAATTCTTCAAGGTCGAATACAAAAGTAATTCGAATCATCGATGAAACGTAAGTATCATTGAATGGAAATAATAATCACATATTAATCATTTTCTTTTCTTTTCTGTTTTGTAATAGAATGGATGAAAACGACTTACTTCGTTATTTATAAAAAAAAAACTGTTCCACTTGACTTTTTGTTTTCCGTTATCATTGTTCTTGTTTTAGTTTTGTTCGTTTTGTTTGTTTTTTTTTCTAATAAACATATATATATATAATATATTCCTTATTTCATTTTCTTACTTATAATATTTCTTAAATTTATTTTTCTATTGTAGATATACATACTTGAAACTTTGAACAGTCACCTTTTTAAAGATACGCATCGCATCGACAAAGCAAATTGATTTTTTTATTATTAATTAATAATAAAATCTTTTCCAAGTTTAATTCACCTATTATCATCTTTTTGATAGAGTCGAATAGGTTCTATATACCTTAACAAATGTAAAAGTAAATTTTTTAAGAAAGTTTTATCATTTAATATACGCTTTCATTAATCAAATCTTTACATACCTTTCTGAAAATTACATCGTTCTCTTTAAAATAATAGATAACTATAAAGGACTTCATTTTGTTTGAAGTTCATTTTTTTACGTTCGCAAATAAGAAGTAGCTATTGTATTGTTTGTATTCTGTAAAATATCTATAGCTTTTTTATTATTAATAATCTTGTTTATAATAAAATCTTATTTGATTTTAAATTAAGAGTATAATAATTATTGATTCTTTAGATTTTTCAAATATCTTCAAAGGCTCTAGTTTATATTGATTATGTCAAATTCTAGTCAAACATTTTCAAAAAACGACATTAAAGAAAATAGTGAGCATCTCATATATATATAATAGAATCAGTTTTATTGTTTTTTTCTTCATCTTTTCTTAAAGTTTTCACTGATTATAAGAAACCGCAATTAATTGATCTTACAAAGTCACCATCATCACTAAGTCATTCTTCATCAGTTATTGATTTAACTGAATATTCATCTTGTAATTCACCATTTTTACATTCACAAAATAATGATTCTTGTTCTCAATTACCAGATGAATTAACATCATCATCATCATCTGCCTCTATTGTACTTTTTCCAACAATAACTATAACAGCAGCACTAGCAGCAGTTACAACGATAGATGAAGATGAAATTATCGGACGACGTATTCAAGAAGAAATTGTGAATGATTTCCTAGATCATTATTTACATGAAATAGAAGTCGAAAGAATGACATACTCAGCTCAACAGGGTGCATAAAAAAGACAAATAAAATAAAGAGTTTCTTTCGTTTTAGTCTTTCGTTTTAGTTTTTGTTAAAGTCATTTTCTATTTTTGAAGTTATTTTAATATAGGTTTTTTTTTATATAGACCCTCAAGATTTTGGAATAGTAAAAGATTTCATTAGCTGATTCATATAACTTTTTCTCTATTTCTCTTTTGTTATTTTGTTACTTATTTTTTAATCAAGTTACAAGTAAATCATCTTCTTTTTCTTCTATTTCAGATATACTCTTATCAAGTTTTGAAGAGTAATACTTTTCCAAAGGTACGAAATACACATCCACAAAGTTAAACTCTGCATTTATTTTCATTTAAAAAAGAAAGGTCATATTATCTACAGTATTTAAAGTAATTTAGACATTACAGATCGATTTATTTTATTATTCTATGTTAATATATTTATAGATAAATTTAATCTAGTTATTAATATGTCGATCAGTAGTGTTAATAACAATAGTGAACAAGAACAACAAGAATTATTGTTCCATACAAATAAGAAAAGTAATAGTAACAAAAACAACAAATATATAAGAGTAATTAATTTTTATTTAGAACGTAGTCATTTATTAAATTGGCTTACAGGCAAAATATTAAATTTAGATGATCTTCTAATTGATCCTATTAGTCTTAGTTATATTTCAAAGATAACATCACATTATAGTAAATGAATTCGAAATACTAATGAACTACAACTTTGGAAAGCATATTTAAATATGGGCAAAGATACAAAACATTGGCCACATGAAGTTCTTGAATATACGAAAAAACTTCAACATGGCATCAATATTCGATTTGTACAACGAAAGATAAATCAATTAAAAGATTATATTATTACCGAAATCAATATTATTGATGATTTAGAAGTTCAATTAACATCTTATTGGACACAAGATTCAAAAATAACTGGAATGGCCATAATAAAGATATCAAGATTAACATCATCAGAAAATAATATTTGTAATCTTGTCGATCGATTAGATAAACATATTTTAGAATATGTTTATCATTGTACCCAGCATATCAGACAAATGGATGATTCTAAAATCCAACTTCTTCAAGCTCATATGGAAGCTTTAAAAAGTCTCTAAGAATTTCTTGGAGAAATAGACTACCCTTTTCTTTATTTTTACTCTTATATGTTTCATTTTCTTTGATTTACATAAAAGAAACTATTCTTCTATTGATTTCTTTTCTTCTATTCTAGATATATATATTTATATTTCAAACACTAGATATTACTATATTAGCATATTGATTTATATTCTGAATTCTAGTGATTCAAAATAAATATTCTTTTTAGATTCATTTTATTCATATCATCTGTTAAGAATTGCTTATTCTTCTTTAATATATTATGACTTCACCAACAATACTCAACATATCATCTAATTTGTTAATGGATCAAGATCTTTCTCCATTATCTAATGTAACGAATGGTAGTTTTAGATATAATTCTACTCTTAATCTAAGCATTTTAAATTATTCACAAGAACAAGAGCATATTCAAATGAGCAATGCTCTATCTAAAGATTGGTTACCACAGGCTGCTTCATCACCGGAACCGTCATCTGATATCACAATGCCAATATTATCAGTTTCTCCTACAGATACTCTCTCTTGTTCAAAAGAAGAAATTCAAAATATGTTATATCAAGATATGAAAAATTTTATCGAGGGATTTTTTAGTCGATCAAATCATGAATATCCATATAGTCAAGTAATTCGATGGACTGTTGGTGAGGAACCAAAATTAGAATATACTTTTAATCTTGTTATTCAACAACCAACGAAAGTTTATTCCATTTAAGTGACAACCAAAACAATCAATTGACATACTTTTTCTTATTCGAGCATCTCCTAGTTTATATTGTAGTGAACATCATTGTTTTTCCTTTTGTTTATCCTAATGAAAACATTTTTGTTGTCTTCTCCTACTATAATATATTAGTTCCCATTTTTTTTTCATTTCCTTTTCTTTCTTTTCTAGATCTATATAGTATAAAGCCCTGAAGAGTCACCTTTTTAAGGGTACGAAACGCGTCGGCAAAGCGAAATAATATTTCTTTTAATATTAATTAAAAGCACAACTTGAATCGACATCAAAATTGGTTACTGAAAAGTAAAAATTGAGATCAGCAAATTAGTTTATATATAATAAATATAGATTAATTTGTTTTCATTGGATTTACGCCTATTATATTATATTGGGTATCAAATTATTTTTGAATATTATTCTAATTTGATCCATTTATATCTCAATTTATTTTAACGATTCAAATGTCGACAATATCTTATAATAATCGTCAAAACCAAACACCACAATCACTACAACAACAACAACAACAACAACAACAAGGAAATCATCAATGTCATACCTGTGGTGGTTGTGGTGTTTTGGGGGGCAATCAACCTAATTATGGGGGCAATCAACCTAATTATGGGGGCAATCAATCTAATTATGGGGGCAATCAACCTAATTATAGGAGCAATCAATCTAATTATAGAAGCAATCAATCTATTTATGGAGACAATCAACCTAATTATAGGAGCAATCCATCTAATTATCAAAATAATCAGCCAAATTATCAATATCGTCGAAATTATAACTATCATCATTCACGTTATCGTTCACGTTCACGATCTCCATATTACAATTTAAATCGTCGTCAAAGTTATAATAAAAATAATTATCGACCACAACAACAACAACGGCGGCCACAATATTATTATAATAGTCGTTATGATCGAAATAATTATCGTAATAATAATTACCGTGGTGATTATCGTAGTGATCGAGGATTTTTACCAAGAAATCGTAGGCCAAGACAGCCAAGACAACGAATAATAGGTGATTTTTGGCCACAACAATTACGTAATGAAGAAAATCCTCAAACAAATACTACAAATAATATTCCGATTAATGCCTTACCACAAAGGACACAGTTTACAAATCATGATACAACTCAACCTTTTGTGGTCCAACAAGAAAATCAAGATAATCAAAATCAGTATCAGTATCAAAATCGTCAACAACAACAAGGTCAACAGCAACCACAAAGAACAACTACAGCTTCATTTAGACGTCGTGAACGTCGAAATCGACCGCAACAATACCGTCAAAATGAATTTAATAATTTTAATAGTAATAATCGTTTTTCTGTGTTGGCCAATGATCAAGACATTACTGATACTGAAGAAGATAATTTTAATAATAATGAACAACCTTTATTAAATAATAATAGGAAGAACATTAAACGACGTTCTTATCTTAATTATGATCAAATTTTAAAATATTTTAAAGAAAATAATAACAATAATGTACCCAGAGATTTTATTGATTTATTAGAAAGTAACAGATCTCGTGATCAAATTACAGAATTCATTTTTAATTCAGCTCCATTTTATGATGACAAGATTCGAGCTGAATATGAACTTGAAGTTTGGGATTATTATTTTAAATTAGCCACAGAAAATAAATTTTGGCCAGAAGAAATAAAAAATCTCACCAAGAAATGTGATGATTTTGTTAATTTTCCTTATGTTAAAAAGAAAATTGATCAATTAAAATCTCAAAACATTCAAAAACGTACGTTAATTTCTGATTTACAACTACGTTTGAGTAATCAATGGAGAGATATATGTATTCGGAAAAAACTTCCTGTTAATACTAATCAAACAACATCAAGTCCATTAATGCCGTCTTCTAGTAGAACTACAACTACAGCTCCAAGTCCACATCTTGATCTTGATCAAATTGAAAAAATACTAGATATATATATTAAAGATCACTTAAAACATTTAAAGAAGAGATGTGATACACGTATATTAATAGCTAAAACTGAGCTAGAAGAATATAGGGCATCAGAAGAATTTGAAAAAGTGGCTACTCCTCAACATGTAAACATTGATTTAAATATAAAAGCAAAATTAAAGAAATATAAGATTAAGAATAAAAATTATTATATGGTACAAAAACGTCTTCAATACAATTTACTTCCAAAATTCATTGCTAATAATGATTATTCATTTAAAATTGACCAATCAATATTTAACCCCGATGAATTACAAATTATTTATAATGATATGCGTCAAATAACAAATGATTCTCATAAGAAAGCAATGAATTTTTATTTTGAAATTATTGGTCGTGAATTTAATATTATTAAAAATGATATTGATAGAATTATTGAAAATAATCGACCACCATTATCTCAAAATCTTAATATTACAATAAATGAATGCTTAGGTTCTCAAGATAACATAGAAAAAACTGAAGAAGAAAAAAGTTATGAAGCTTTGAATATTTATCATAAATTACGAATTAAACGAATCGAATTACAAACTGAACAATCCTGTTATTTTTTAGAGATACAAAGAGCCGAGGGCGAAAACAACAATTTGCCACAAGAAGCAATTGCCCCGGCTCGGCATTATCATCCAATGGACATATAACCATTGGTCCTAATATTATAAATGAAGCTTCACAACAAATTAGACTTACCGAGGATGAATATCAATTACTTCAATTAGGTCCTCGATTTATATTTAACGATCCAAAGACAGCATCTCGTAGACGTACGACAGAGTTGGCTACACTTCGTCGAAAAATTCAAAATCGATTTTTCGATAAAAAAGTATGCCCCGGTCGTCCACTTGATCAATTTATAAATGAATTAGATTTATTACTTCAAAATTATCATAATTTATCTCAAGTTATCCATCCTTCTTCAAGAAGTAAAAATTATGATCGATTAGTTAAACGTTTAAAACACAAATTCCGTTTAACTAGTACAATTTTAAGAAAGACCGATAAAGCAAAAGTTTTTCATTTAGGTAAACTTGAAGACTATCAAAAGAAATCTACAGAATATATGAATAAAACCAATGCTTATCAATGCCTCGGTACAAATGATCCATTACCAGATCTTATTAATCGTACAAATAAATATCTTTTAGATTTAAGATTAGCTAAATGGATAACTCAGAAACATTACGAAGAATTATGTGTTAAAAAGGAAGAAGTAGAATTAGCTCATCTTTATTATCTTCCAAAAACACACAAATTTGGAACGCCACTTCGACCAATAGTTTCTGGACTTAAACATCCAACTTTAAAGATCTCAAAATTTCTTGACAATATACTTAGACCATTATTTGATAAAATGGCCTCAACAACAACTGTTATGTCTGGTTTTGAGTTGCTCAAAAAAGTTTTAGAATGGTCAAGTGAAAATTTCAAGCAAGAAACAATATTATCTACAATAGATATTGCAGATCTTTATACAATGATTCCTCAAATAGAAGGTGTCTTATCCTTGAAGAAAATGTTAGATCATTTAAATCTTAAACAGATACAAGGATTAAAGACTGAAGCAATTATCCGTTTAGCAAGATTTGTTATGAAAAACAATTACTTTAAATTTGATGGCCAATATTATCATCAAATCAGAGGTGGAGCTATGGGCTCACCTCTGACACTTACTATAGCCAATTGTTATATGTTCTTTTTTGAACGCGACATAGTAAGGCAAATTAATAATAGTTTTGGATTATATTTCCGTTATATTGATGATTTATTTATCATTATTAATTGGCCAAATCGACATTTACAAAAGCAAATTGATCGTTGGAATGCTTTTGATGAAAATATTAAATTATCAGCTACAATTGGTTCATATGCTAATTTTCTAGATTTACATATAGAAAACAAAGATGGACAACTAATTACAAAAGTTTACCACAAGCCATCTTATGAACCATATTATTTGCCATTCAACAGTGTTCATCCTATTCATATGAAGAAGAACATATTATTTACAATGTTACTTCGGGCAATTAGATACTGTTCTTCTTTTAAAACATATCTAGATGAACGAGAAAAACTCCGGATGGCTTTATTATTAAATAGATATCCTATTCAATTTATTAATGAACAATTCGATTGTTTATTACAAAAATTTAATATCAATCAACCTTTAACTGAAAATAATTATAATATATCACGTCAAAAGATTATTACAACTCAATCTAAACAAAAAATACCAATAGATTATAATACAACTATGTTTGTACATTTTACATACTGTTCAAGTATGAGATCATTTCCAAAGAAATTTCATGAAATGTATATAAAATATTTTGGAGAATCTCCAATTAATGATATTATTCCAATACTTGGTACTCGAAATGTAGATAATCTACAGCGTCGGTTAGTAAATACTCATTAAATTAATAAAATCGTACAATTTGATTACTTCGGCCAAGTAAATTTGATAAATAACAGTATTTGAAGAAGTTGTTAACTATTCAAACTTCGCCAAATCGAACGCCATTGAATTAAATTAAATTCGATCAGCGTATCATTTATCATCAATAATCAAACCCCATCAACAATCAAGCCCTATCAATAATCAAGCCCATAAAAACTTTTACTTTCGTTCTTCTTCTGAAGAACTATTTAATCAAGCTGAACATTTTGATATTTCTTCTTTTTCTTCCTTTTTCATATATTTATTCTTCTCTTAGTTCACTTTTTTCATTTTTATAGTATATGTTTGTGCTTAAAAAATCTTTTGCATAGCCCTGAAGAGTGTTTATATTTAAAAATAAAAAACACGAAACGCGTCGGCAAAGCGAAATAATATTTCTTTTAATATTAATTAAAAGCACAACTTGAATCGACATCAAAATTGGTTACTGAAAAGTAAAAATTGAGATCAGCAAATTAGTTTATATATAATAAATTTAGATTAATTTGTTTTCATTGGATTTACACCCTCAACTGGTGGTGCTATGGGTTCATCATTTACATTAACATTAGCGAATATATTTATGTGGTATTGGCAAAAGAAATTAGTAGAAAAACAAATGAAAACAGGTGAATTTTATGGCAGATATATTGATGATATTTTTATGACATGGAATAAATCCGAAAAAGAATTAAAACAACTATTAGATGAAGCAAATACCTGGCATCCAAATATTAAATTAGCTTATACAATTAATCAAAGTTTACCATTTCTTGATGTACTCATCATTAATAATCATGGTAATCTAATAACATCTGTATATCATAAACCAGCAGCAGAACCATATGTTATACCATTTATATCGGATCATCCTCGACATGTTTTTACTAATATTATTAAAACTTCTCTTTCACGTGCTATAAGATATTCATCAACATTTGAAACATTTAACTATGAACGACGTTATATTAAATTAATGCTATTATATAATGGGTAATTTATTATTTTCCATATTCATGCTAAAATTGTTTTCATTCATCATATATCTATTTATAATTTAGATATCCATCAACCTTTATTGAAAATCAATTTAACAAATGCTTTTTTCAAAATGATTCAACATCACCATTTTTACCATTTATTTATGATGAAAAGCAATATTTTCTTCTGCGCAACAAATTATTAAATGAACCAACACATCGACAATCACAAACAACAATAAGAGCTACTACAGCCGACATGGATAACAATCAAACAGAAAACGAATTAATACAAACAACAGACTCAAATAAAATAATTCAAACAACAACCACAAATTCTGAAGAAAAACTCTTCGTTCATTATACACATGAAAAACGTTTTCAATCCTGTAAAAGAGATATGCATTGTGTCTACGAAGATATTTTTAAAAACACACCAGCAATATCTGCTAAGCTTATTGTTGGAAATAAGAACCGTCGAACAACTGAAAATGAATTGATACGTAAAAAACCCAACAAGAGATTATTAAACAATACAACAAGCAAAAGTAACTATTTTAAAAAACTCATATTGAGCATATTTCAAAATAATAAAAAAAACAAACTACACTACATTTTCATTTTATAAATAGTCTTCTTGAAAAAAAAGAACAATCCAGCAACAACAAATACTACCAACTGAACTTTTCCACCAAATAATATTTTATGAAATAAAATTACATTAACACAATTAAAACATACTATATTAAGTGACACTCTAGTAAAGCGTATTGTTCATTTTTCTTTATTATAACCTACTATATATTAAAACTAAAAATAAAATATCATTTACTCCAACAAACAATTAAATATATGCATCAATACTAAATACCAACTAACTTTCTTTCTAACCATTCTAGATAAATGAATAATACTTAACTCTATATATACATCATACAAACATCAACAAAAGACAAAAAAAAATTTATAGATTATGGTAGCTGATCTCACCACAGCATCAAGAATTTTTCAATATAGATCTTATTCTATATTAGTTAAAAATTAGTCTTGTGATTCTTAATTGAATCATATAGAATTTAATTTGCCATCTGATGATTTGCAGTAAGCTGCAATGAAATCTAGATTATGGTAGCTGATCTCACCCACACCCTTACCCTCAAGACTCAAGAATTTAGATTCTTTTGATTTTTGAAATCAATTAGAATTAATTTTGCCATCTGATGAACGTCTTAGTCGACGTGAAACCGGTTATGGTAGCTGATCTCTCACCCTCAGCCTCAGCCTCACCCTCAAGATTGTCGATTTAAGTTTAAAACAAAAATTCAACTTGATAAACATCGTAAATTACTTATTACTCGACTTCAACAAGCTGAACAGAAATTAAATCAATACAAGCAAGAACCAATCCATCGAACAATTGATATGAATCGATTATCAACAATTATTCCTGCTTTTGTTCGTCAAGGTCAATATAAATTATCTAAAGAATATGAACAAAAAAAATTAATATTACAATTTGATGCTAATGATTATCGTTTAATTAAAACATTTTATGATATGAAACCAACAAAAGATCAGGTATATATATCATACATTAATAATAATAATATATAGTAATATATTATTCATTTAGATTTCTTCAACTAAAATTATTTGGCAAGCTACAAGAGATAAATTACATGCTGAACAATATATAGCTATTTTTAAACAACGTATTTTTACAAAAAGATTACCTGTATCTTTTAATATTCTTGATCATTCTATTGATAATATTGAACAAATGTTAAAACAACCAGCATTAAATCATGATAAACGTGCAACAATATCATTTCGTCGACTTAAAACAATTGCTCAATTTAAATATGATCTAATGGAATTATCTATTATTACAGCAAAAGAAACAATTGAAAGTTATGAAAAAATTATTGTAGAACAAAAGAAAAAATTAATTGATACAACTACTCATGGACAAGTACCACTTCCAAAAGTTCTTGTTCAATTAATGAATACAATTGAAGCACGACAAACCAATCTAATACAACGTCATCAAATTATTCTCAAACAAAAATTATCGGTTTTCGACGACGCTCCGATGGCAATAGATATGGCTGGTGCCATCGGAGCCAAATATTAAATACAATCAGTCATATTCTTCCATCATCACCTATTATAGAAAAAGCTTGTCATCTTTCATCAAAACAATTCACATTACTTACTTATAGTCTTAAATATGTACCACCATGTCAAAGTCGTTTTTCACATCAATCTATTGATAAAATTATTCAACGAGAATATGAAACTATCAAACAATATTTTACCAATGGTTTTAATGACAATTGTATATCAGCTTCTGATCGACGTGCCAATGATTTCTTTGATGAAATGAAAAATCTTCTACATCGACTCTATACAACACCATTACCACGAAAATTACAGAATCGTGCTCAATATGAACATCGTATAATTAAAAGTATACAACGTCAATTAAAAAAATCAAATTCTATTATACGACCAACAGACAAAAGCAAAGTATTTCATTTAGGTAATGCTGAAGATTACCACCGAAAAGCTTTAGAATATATGTAAAAAACGAATGCTTATCAAGAAATATCAAGTGGTATTAATCCATATATGGATCATTTTCGTGCTGTTCTATCATTAATTGATCCATTATTACAAAATAAAACTCTTGATTTAAATCTATGGAAACAAAATATGAGACCAAATGCCAAAACAATTGAATTAGCTCATTTATATTTTATACCCAAACCACATAAAGTAACTTTCATAAGAAAATAATTTAAAATTGATACTATTTATTTTATATTTTAGATTGGTACACCATTAAGACCAATTGTTTCATCAATACATGCAGCAGCTACTGGTGTTTCTCATTTTCTTGATGAAGTTCTACGTCCATTCTATAATCAAATAGCCAAATCATCAACATTTCTTAATGATATTGATTTTGTTCGACAATTAGAACAATATTATGATAGTGGTCGTCTATTGCCAAACACATTATTTATTACGTTTGATGTTACTGATCTGTATACAATGATTCCAAGAGATGGAATTATAGCTGCATTAGGTCGATTTCTAGTTAAATATTGTAAAGATAATAAAATGAATGGTATGACTATTGATACAATTATGAAAATGGCTCGTCTTGTTTTGAATACAAATTGTTTTGTATTTGAAAATAAATATTATCAACAAATACGTGGTGGAGCAATGGGTTCACCATTAACTATGACATTAGCCAATATTTATATGTTTGAATGGGAACAAAATTTAATTCAACATCAAAAATTACATAATGAAATCTATGGAAGGTAAACCATTTAATTTTCTTTTTTCATATTTTAAAAGATTTTTTTTATTAAAATAGATATATTGATGATGTATTTATGACAACGAATTCATTAAATCAAATGAATATCTTATTAAATCAAATGGAGAAAAAAGATGAAAATATTCGTATAACTCGTTCAATAGGTACAACAATGGAATTTCTTGATGTTTTAGTAACAAATGATCATGGACAATTAAAAACAACTGTATATCATAAACCAGCTGCTGAACCATATATTTTACCATATTTATCAGATCATCCACGTCATATTCATTATAATACAATTAAAGGAACTCTTTATCGAGCCGTACGTCTATGTTCTAATGTACAAGATTTTGATAGTGAACGATTACATATTGAATTAAAACTATTATTGAATGGTTATCCACCAAAATTTATTACTTATCATTTTAAAAAATTTTTTCAACAGCATAATGCAATGTCATTATTAGAACCAATATTAGATGATAGAAAATATGAAGAATTACACAAAAAATTATTAGCTCAACCGTCAAGACGTGAAAGAGAGAGTTATAAATTAACAATCTCAAATGACAACAAGATTTCTAACAAACTACAATCAAAACAAGAAGTTAAAAAATGGGATAAATCAATCATTACAGTTCAATATACTTTTGAAAATGGTCCTATGTTACAATTTAGAAAAGAATTACATCAATTATGGAAGAAATATTATATTTATCCAGGTTCTCCAACGAATAATGTACGGTTACAAATGGGTACACGTAGTAATAAATCATTATGTCAACTTTTCGTTAAAAAGAAACCACCAAAGAAGATGCTCGTTAATATGACAAACACAACGACTACTTAATATTATTACTGATATTACTAATATTAAAATACACTTGTACATTCATTTTCTAGTTATATAAATAATAATAGCTTACACGTTTGTTTTGTTTCTTTCTTTCTAATATTACTTGTCGTTTTTTTTTAGATTAAGTTTTTCAGAATTCATATATAATGTTACCGGTGGATGAAAAGACTTCTTCGAATTATAATTGTATGCAGAATTACAGGAACCACCTGATGAGACTGTGAAAATCAGTCG
>JAJEKB010018662.1:16511-31611 GCA_022393335.1 Macrotrachela quadricornifera
TATGCAGAATTACAGGAACCACCTGATGAGACTGTGAAAATCAGTCGAAACGCGTCGTGGTACTCTATCTTTTAAACTCACACCCTCACCCTCAAGATTTTAATTTGCCATCTGATGATTTGCATTAAGCTGCAATGAAATCTATAGATTATGGTAGCTAGTTTCACCCTCACACCCTCACCCTCCATTATTCTCTTGATTGGGAAGCCATCTGATGAGATCTTTAGCAGGATCGAAACGCGTAATGGGCGACTCACACACTGTCTTTCTTAAATGACGCATACTTCTGCACATCAATAAGGCATGTTTCGTTAGTTTTGAGTTTTCTTCCATTGAAAATCACCTCAATGGGTAAAGCGCCCTTTATCGTATCCATATAAAGAGAAAAAAATCTTCATACACAAAGTCAAAAATGTAGAGGCTTATTTAGGGTAATTTTGGTTGCATTATGTAGACGCCTCAAGTAGTTTTCGAGTGTAGTTGATTGAGCAGTTTTGTTCGCTGCCTGAACTTCATGATGGACATATAAGAATGTCACTTCATTCACATAAGCCGAATCAGTATAATTAGCACAGAAATCAAATATTGATGGACCGAACGCACGACATAATCCTTGTTTTATTACTACATTCGCAGATTTTTCATAACATTTTGGTTCCATGCAATATCCAGGTGTAATTGGTTCATAAGTGAGATGAAGAGAATATCGTAACATTGGTTCTAATGATACATTATCAAAATGTTGGAACCAATATTGTTTGTGTACACTTGGTACAGGATCTGCTCTTTCAAGATATGTACCAAGCTGACACATCCAACAAAAAAGTGCATAATGATTTGAAGTTAATTTTGAAAGTCGGTCCTCATAGCACATACCTTTAGATTCATTGAACCATTTCCGAAACGATGAGAAAGTGGACAACGTAAACGCAACTGGCTGTGTGATCATATAATGTCTATTATACATACCAGGATCCATCATAGCATTGGTAGAGGCTAACCACATATCTGCTTGAAATGTGCTTGTAGAAGCCAATATTAGTTTACCTTGACGAAAAATTAAATCTGGTGTGATAGGCGAATGAAAAACACAATCACTATCAATTGTAACTACATAATCTGCAGTACAATGTCGATCCAGATTCAAATAGCTATATTGATTAAAAACGCGACCAGGTAAACATGGAAGATGCTCAAAAGCTATTACATAATGATGAGTTGGATTGACGGGTAAAAGGTGTTTTAAGATAGCCTCGTCTCCGGCATCAAGTACAACTACAACAGATCCTAAGAAACGTGGCCAAAATATTTCAATACTTTCAAATAGATATTTCATTTCCATGATACCATTGCATCCACTACGCAAATATAGATCAATGCTAGGTGGATTCGAACCCCACGCCACCTCCAATACGCGATTGATAAATTCACCAGTTTTTTCATTTGTAGTTGTAGTGAATGGATAATACAATTTTAGTGTATCATTGAACGGTGTGCAGCGTGCGCCACCGCACGTTTTCCATATAGACGAGTTTTTATTTGCGCAGTATTCTGGAAGTTTGACTTCTATTGTATCCTTTATAAAAATTCCAGGTAATATAGGATGATGTTTTTTAGGTGCAATAGATGGCGGGAGGTACGATCTGTAAATCTCTTCTCCTTTCGCTTTTTCTTCAGCACTGACTATTTGCTTTTTCATTGAAAACATGTTCAAAAGTGTGTTGGATGCATTAGTTCTAGAGAATTGAAAATTCAATTTGACGCCAGCTATAGCAATATGCGCCTGTTGATATTCACAGCCGATAGTGAAGACGGCAAAAACAATAGTTACAAATAGAAAAATTAGTCTTGAAAACTGCTTTGTTCTTTGAGAATACAGCCATTGAAGAAGAAAAAGAAATAGCGCAGCAAGAGAAGTAGTTATATCAAGTGTGGATTGGACAAACATTTCGCTTAAAATGATAACTAAAAATTTATTAAAATTACTAGCAACTATAATGGATGTGGCAGTTACTAATTTATTAAGCACGAATGCACTTGTACTTTGTGAAAATCCAAGGAAACACGAAAGTACGATTACACTACTTAATTGAATTCTTCGAAAAAATATAGACCCAAAATGTACCAATGATGCTATAAATTCATCCAGAAGATAGACAAGAATGAAAAGCAGAGGTAAAGAAAATAGATTATTGTAATACAATACATCAGTTGGTTCAATATCCATTGTACGAGACCAATCAATAGTATTTTTAGTATAGACTTCATAAGCACTTGTGCCCACAATATTTAGACATAACCATATGTAACCTCGTATATTAAACGTTAAATCATGTTTTGCATAAACTATTGAACCTAAAAGCATACAAAATAACATAAAGATCGAGAGACCGTTGATTTTTGTGCCGAGAACGATATATTCTAATGCAGCAACGAATACAGTTAATAAATTGTGCATTACAATGACGGTAGGTATACTGACATAGAGTAGTGTATAAAGACTTGATGTATGGATTAGTACAAATAATAGAACCACAGGCATCCATAGCTGTATGATATTCTTATTCAAAGGTGGCATAGATCCAAATGTATGTGGAAAAAAGTGAAAACATAATAATAAAAGAATAACAGTTACGCCATTTTGTAGAAGTAGCAGCAAACTAGTACACCGAAATGCAATAATTGCAAGTTTATTCACTATTATTAATAATGTTCCAGATAAGCAGTATAACACTAAAGTGAATATTGTTTTATAGCTGATGCTTGCCATAGAAATACCATCATTTTCCGATTGCCTAATCATTATCTTAGAATTCGCATGCAGAATCAGAACTACTAATTTATACGACGCACAAAGATGCCAAGAATAGTTTGCTATTTTTCTCTAGTGAGCGCAAAAGGGTTGAGATACACGGATAAATCTATTTCTTCTATTGTAACAGATCTGCAATAAAAAAGTCATGAGTGTCATCTGAAAATGACTACAATATTAAAGAGCAACTTCATTATCACATTTAGGGTTCGCTCGAATATTATATGGCTATGTCAAGGTATCCAAAAACTAAAAATCTGGAAAGGAAAATCCGGAAAAATAAAATTCGGAAAATTAAAAATATGCAAAATAAAAAATATGGAAAAAAAGATTTCTGGAAAAACAAAATCCGGAAAAGAAGAAATTTGGAAGAGAGATAAACCACATCGATACGTTTTCTATTTTTGTGAATTTTTACAGAGGTGAAAGGAGCGTCTTTCGATATGTTATCTGCTCGGTGCCTTAAATAGAAGTCAAAGCAACAGCTATCCGTATGCTTTATATTTATGTACCCCTGATTTTCTGTCTATTGTCCGCTTTCTTGCTCTGTGCTCATGCTATTATCTTCTCTCTCCAGTGATATCTTTCTTGAGCATGAGCAATCCTCTCGTTTGTCTCCATGAAATCTTTTGATGAGAAACATTTCCCTTCTGTTGTTCAGGTTGGAACTACCGTTTCAAGAGGCGCATAAACAAAACTCATCCTAATATGTGGGCGTTCATTGCTTGCTCGCTTGATGAAGAAGTCATCTTTCGACAGCAACATCTCAAACTCAAGGCGGGGTCGCGACAGAACAGAGTGTCAAGGACAATAGCCATCAAGAAACAAATCGATAATTTGAGTGCTCGGCAGTGTTTCCAATGGTAGGTGTATGCAGCAGAAGCAAAATGTACAGTACATCTGCTGTTTCTCATGTACACTCTGATTTGCACTTTGGTCAGAAAAGTAAAGTGTACATGTACACTTGGTTAGAAAATTCAGTGTATACAAAAAACATATCAGACTTTGATGCTAGATCTAGATTTGGAACAAGAACAGTGAGATTGTATCCGTTTAAAATAATAATATAATACTTATGTTGTCTAATTCAAATTTATTTTATATATTAGTGAACCAGAGTGACCTCTTTAGCCCAGGGCTGCCGCGACTTGTTAAAGATTTGACGGGGGGGGGTACGAAAATTTTAATGGATTGTCCAAATTCTAAAGAAAAAAGGTTTAGAAATTTATTGAAAGGCTCTGCAGTTTTTCAAAAATTTTTCAGTGTTTTGTACGTTTTTAAAGGATTTTAGAAAGTTTTTCGAAATTTCTATAAAATTTTTAAAGACTTCTGATGTTGTTTAGAAGCTTTTGGAGACTTTCACAGACTTTTTCGAAAATTCTTTTCAATTTTTGAAAATTTTTGACGATTTTTGAAATCTGGCGAAAAATTTTTCAGGATTATTGCCGTTTTTTACAAGATTTTTGAAGGATTTTAGAAACTCTTCCGAAAATTCTGTAAAATATTTGAAGATTTTTGTAGATTTTCAACAATTATGGTAAACTCTCGAGGATTTTCGAGATTTTTCACAGGTTTTTTTAGAAAATGTGTTGGAAATCCTTTAAAATTTGTGAAAATCTTTACGGACTTTTTGAAAAAATTACGAAGATTTCTGAAGGATTTTAAAAAATTGTCTTCAATCCTTGAAAAATTTTGAGGATTTTTGAAATTTATTGAGAAACTTTTCACGGTTATTGGCGATTTTTCAAAAATTTGTGGAGATTTTTAGAAAATTTCTTTTTGATCTTTAAAAAATCTCTAAGAAAAAGAAATAAAATTTTTAAAGTTTGGGAGGAATGGCCCAGGTCGCGATAGCCCTGATTATGCTTTTGTTCTAATCATGATGAAATACATCAAGATGAAAATGAGGATGATAATAAAGATGACTGAAATATTGCTGGTGTTGTATTTTCAAGTTATGAATACAGCAAATTTTAATATTTTTTGTGAAAGTTCATTTTGTTCTATTTTGTTGTGAAATTGCTCAAATTTATGAAATAGTACGTCTTTATAAGATTTATTTGTATACGTGGTATTACTTGATATTATTTATGAAAAAGATTAACCTTTGATTGTTTTCTCTAGATTATAAAAGTTTTTCACTACACTTTGTACATTTTGTTGTTACAACCAGAGTGTACATATATACTTTGCTCTTAGAAGCAAAGTGTACAGATACATTTTATTTAACATTTCCATTGGAGGTACTGATGCTCGCTTCTACAACTGCGACATAGATCGCGCCGAGCTTCTTGGCAATCTCTCACTGTTGGTAGTTTCAAAGAGACAAACTTCTTATTCAATTGCCTGCCACATCTTCATTGTTTCTACTTGTTGTGCTTCTATGATTAACCCTTTGGTTACCGACGACGCATATATGCGTCATAGGCTTTTTTATCATCTAAAACTAACTCTATCATCGATGATGTATATTTTTTGGACTTGCTTGAGTGAAAAGAAGCGCCAGGGTGATGGGGCTTATGATATCATCATTTTATTATGGCACAATCTAAGTCAAGTATCACAAAAAAAGGAGCGTATATGGAATGTAATCAGTCATTCTGCACACGGTTATCTTTTCTTTTTATTTTTTAATCTATGAAGTCATACATGCCATAGCTTCTTCCTTTCTTCTTGTACATTCGGATAAATCCAACACATTCTTTCCTTCTATTCATTCTTCTCTCCTTTTCATTCATTTTATGCTGGAATATTCCAGAATGTTGTTTTTTTCTAAGCCGGATATATGAATGAATATATATACCGATCCTTCCCTTCAGTAATGTGGTTTTGAATTGGTTTTTTTCGTTAACTCATCCAATATTTCAACGCTATAGATACACTGAAGAACATACCTAACAGTAAACTGAAATTAGATATATTGGTTTGTGACAATGGCAACATGGTGAAGTCGGTTTTCGGATGAAGAAGTTGATGAAATTTCAGAAAGTTCTGGATCAGAATCTGAAGCTGAAACAGATTCAACATACTGCAGCAGTGACGCTGACAGTGATTTTGATGAAACCTCTTCGCAATCAACATCTCGTTCAACTCCTGATGAACCTTGGCGAATAGGAAACTTTCGTCCAAACAAACTAACATTTACGTCCACTAACAGCGGCTGTACATCAATAGTTATACAGAAATTGAAAGGCGATACACCTATGGATTTTTTCAATTTGTTCTTTGATGAAAACTTGATGGGTACGATCGTTGATCAAACAAATTTATATTATTATCAAACTGGAAAACCATCATCGAAAGCCGCAAAGACACCTTCGTGGTCTGACACGACAATCGATGAGATGTATGTGTTTTTGGCTACAACAATGCTGATGTCTTTCACGAAAAAGAATAAACTACTATCCTACTGGTCAACTGACAGATTGATCATGACACCTATTTTCAACGAATTATTCCCACGGCATCGATACTTCGCTATATTACAATATCTACACTTCAATAATAATACAGAACAACCAGATGATGATCGACTATATAAAGTAAATCCCGTTTTGCACCACTTGAAGGAAAAGTTTTTGAACAGCTTTTATCCGTATCAAAACATTTGTACCGATGAAGGTATGATAGCTTTCAAAGGCCGCTTGAAATTCAAGCAATATATTCCTTCGAAAAGAAATCGATTTGGAATCAAGCTGTTTCTCATATGTGATTGTTCGACTGGATTTATCCTAAATTTCATAGTTTATACTGGAAGTACTACTGAACGAGTTCGGATCTCAGAATTTGATATTCCTGGCTCAATAGTTATGTTACTACTAGAAAAATATCTTGACAAAGGTCATATTATTTATGTTGATAACTGGTACTCAAGCCCAAAGCTGTTCCGAGTTTTGTACGAACGCTCGACTGGTGCCTGTGGTACAATTCGAAAGAATCGTTCTGGTTTTCCAGTATTTCAAGAGGAATTGCAGCAAGGAGAACAGTCTGTATTACATACAGCCAACATGTTAGCTCTGAAATGGCATGATAAGAGGGATGTATACATGTTGTCTACTGTTCATGATTCTTCAATGGTATCGACAGGCAAAAAAAACTCTTTGACTGGTGAAGAGATACTGAAACCATTATGTGTAAAGGAATATAATCAGAACAAAGGTGCTGTGGATAAATCATGTATGCAGATGACATTTTCGGAATCTCCACGGAAAAGTGTAAAATGGTACAAGAAACTCTTTTTCCATATGATGGATGTATCGGTTCTCAACGCTTATATCTTATTCAAAAATATACGACAACAACATCTTCAGCTCTCCAAATTCAAACTTGAGGTGATTCGAGGATTGGTGACGAAGTACGGTTCCAACAAACCACATATTGGAAGAGCATTGACTGCTCATCCGTTACGATTGACGGCAAGACATTTCCCGTCCCTAATTCCTCCAAACGAAAGCAGTGAAGCTCCTCGAAGAAGATGCTATGTTTGTGGCAACACTGAACGACGTGCAAAGCAACGAAGCGATACGCGCTATCAGTGCCTCGAATGTGACGTTGGACTGTGTATTACTGACTGTTTCAAAGATTTTCATACTCTACAAAAGATCTAACTTTATGTCTGTAGAATTCTGTTAATCTAGACCAGGAATTAAAAGTTTTAAAAGCTTTTGAAAGAATATTTTCTTCTTTCTTAAACCGGTAACCAAAGGGTTAATAAACTATGAACAAACCTTTCCTGATTTTTTTCTTCTCCAGATTTTTCTTTCACCGAATTTTCCCTTTTCCGAATTTTTATTTTCTGGATTTATTTTTTTCAGAGTTGTTTTCTTCAGGTATTTTTCCAGGATTTATTTTTTACCGATTTCTTCATAACACCTATTACTTAGGGTTATCCAAAAGTAGTGGCGGAGGTACTTTTTTTTCTTATGGAAAAGATGAAAAAATTTTCTTTTTTTACTAAAAGATAGAGCGTCTTTCGCTCTATTTTTCCGTGATATTTGATCGCTATTTAACTAATATCAGGATAATAAAATTTCCATAAGAACTGTTTTTGATGAAAACTTGCTGGTAGCACAGTAGATTATTATTGATGGGACGAAAAGAAAGGCACACTTTTACACCTCGTTTTACCATCAGTTAACACGTCATATTAACAAACCAAGTATATCAGAAGATATAGCGTGAAAAGCTCTACAATTTATAAAGGACTAGATGTTTTATAAGTGCACTTTTTTGTTTTGAAAATGACCGAAACTATGAACGGTCAGTTTTGAACGGTGCGAAAATGAGATGGTTTTTTTTCTAAAAAGCGAAATCGTTCTTTCTTATCTAATCTTTCCATGATTGTTCTTTGTAACTTACAGAGCTTTTCTCGCTGCATCGTATGGTGTATTCTTTTTTTGTAAAGAAATATATCAAATAATAAAAAGATGAGATAGGAAGAAACGAACTGGATTTTACTGGAAAAACATCTCATTTTCGCAAAGTTGAAATCTAACCGTTCAGAGTTTCGGTCATTTTCAAAACGAAAAAGTGTATTTATAAAACATTTAGTCCTTTATAAATTGTAGAGCTTTTCACGCTGTATCTTCTGGTATATTTAGTTTTTTCAATGCAACTTCATAAGTAATAACGAACTGAAATACAAAAATGTCCTACCCGTGATGATCTACTGCTACCAGCAAGTTTTCAACAAAATAGTTCTTATTGAAATTTTATTATCATAAAATTAGTTAAATAGCGATCAAACAGCATGAAAAGATAGAGCGAAAGGTGCTCTATGTCTTGATAAAAAAAGAATGTTTTTAATGTTTTCTGTAAGAAAAAAACGTACTTCCGCCACTACTTTCGGATAACCCTAAGTATATCATCACTTTTTAAATCATCGTGGACTTTACCACTCTCGCATACCATTAATAAGCGCCATTTCTATATTCCCTTTCATTTAATTACGTCGACATATGGCTATCCTCATCCGCACGTCAACATTAAGACTAGCATCTTTTCTACAATACATTTTGAGAAGTATGTCAAAATTTCAGAGCAAGCTTGTCTCATGTACGTATGCAACGAGATCGGTACTGGGCTGGACATCTCGGGTTCGGCTTGTATCGGTACCGGGCTCGATGGGTATCGCAGCAGAAGTGCATGAAGCCCAAACTTCCTCAGTTCAGCCATTCTGAATACCGAAAATCTCCGGTACCCCAGATCATCAAGTCCTATATTAGGGACACCTTTGGATCGTTGTGCCCTATATTGCGGAGTATCCTTAGGTGTTTCACTACTGTACTACGTTGGATCTCTTGGGTCCCCAACTGCTATAATAAGGGGTTTCCTGAGATTCTCAACTGTTATACTGTAGAGGTACTCTGGAATCCTCAAGTACTATTTTGTTTACTTTAATCAAAAGCTGAATACCGAAAATTACTGTGTGGCTGTCTATGTATTTTGCAGGATGTTAGTGCAAATCTACACTGAAAGGTCCTATTTCATGGGTGTTATCGATGCTTTATTTTTGGAGAAAACCATATAATATAAAGTTTAACGACAGGTTTTCTAATACAAAGAAATAACAATGTGGAAGGCATAAACAAAAATTTTTCAAAATTTAGTTTCGTCTGGGCCACTGAGGGAAGCCAACTTTTAGAAAATATAGACGTTTTATGAATAGGGGCCGACCAGTTCACGTTCGCGAACTCCGTTCAAATGAACTAATGAACTGTTTGAACAGCTCTTTTGAACGAACTGAACCATTTCAAATAATTCAGTCCGTGAACTGACCTCTTAAGTTCTAAACTGCTATATTAGGGGGTGCTCTTGGGAGCATCAAGTGCTACTCAGAAAAAAAAGAGGAGCTTTACAGAACTATTTTTGGTTCTGTAGCATTCGCAGAACCATAAAAGATTCTGTATGGTAGTCAATGAACCATAAAAGGTTCTGTACAACTGTATGGAACCGTCGATGGTTCTGTACAATTATTCAGAACTGTTGATGGTTTTGTACAATTATTCAGAACTGTCGATGGTTCTGTACAATTCTACAGAGCCAATCAATCAACATTCATTAAGTCTTCCCCCTCACATCAGGAATGAAAATATGACTTCTGATGAACCGATTGAGCTGAAATTTTCCGTGCATGTTAGCTATATATGGAAAGAATTATCATCAACTTTTCATCTAATCAAAGTATTCTCTTCGGAAGAAAACTAAGCGGGAGTAAGGAAAACGGGAGGGCAGGGTTGGCGTCATGCAACATCCAAGCAAACTTTTTTTCTTAATTTTTACAGGTAATCCGGTGCAGTTTGATGCGCTGAATCCGAATATGTATAATTCATTGTGATAAAAAGTCGTTTTCATGACGAAAACCGAAAAATACTGCAAAAACCGATGGGTTCAAAAAACCGTGTTTTTGCTAGGAATTTGATCATAGGGTTTTAAGTATTTTTGCTATAGTTTTGAAAGTGTTTTCTTTTGATTCAGCATCAAAAATAGTGAACTGCATCGTGGCCATTTTTGACTCCAACTCTAATTCCGAAAATTTTTTATTTCGCAACTCCAATTCCAACTTCACAAAAAAATTTTCGGAACTCCACGTGTAACTCCAAAAAACTCCAGTCCTTTTTTCTTGTGAGTTTAGTGCCATCCTTACCAATCTGAAGCGCAGAATCCATGATTGGAAGATGAATTAACGCACGAATCGACCTCATTTACCTTAGAATTGACTTTTCCTTTTGCTATGTGTTGAAATTAACACTACTGATGCTATAGAATATGTATGATTATCTTACTGGTAGAACTTCCATATTGACTCCAAAAAAATTCCTATTTATTACTCCAACTCCAACTCCATAAAAATGTTTTTTTAAACTGCGACTCCAACTCCAACTCCAACTCCATGGAGTTGGAGTTAAAATCGGAGTTTGGAGCTCAGTGCATACATTTATCATTAAAAAAATGCATTTCTATCAATACACGGACTAATCGAGTGCTTCGCATTGAAAATGCATCCACTTATTTTCTAGTGAAGATAGACACTTTTTTCTTTCATCATTCGACTTCTTGGATGCCAGAGATATAATCTACGTATTTTCTTTCCTTAACTCACTTTCGTTTTGGAGATTTCCTCGTTATTTTTCGACATTTCCTGTCGTACACGTGGTTTTTGACTTTTAACAGCATTTTTGACTTATTTTCTTTTTTCTAATCAAATTATATGTTTAGAATGATGAAGATCTTTGTGATGATCATTTCAAATACCTATCAAACTATTTTTGTATTATTTGCAGTCAATTACACTCCTTCTATGTTATGTGGAATGATATAAGCAACTTGCGTCCTCTTCACAGAACAGTCTGTCAAAAATATTTTAGTTTATTCATTCGTTTATATGGTATCCATACACAAGCGCATCCGTCAACAAGCTGATGTGTCATTAATACAGAAAGAAAACCTTCGTTTAAAACATTACTTCTATCTTGTTACGTTGTGATGTATTTCTTATTAATTTAATTTTTTTTGACCTCGATGAACGCTTTGTAACCTAAATATGTGATATCTCCTTTCATCTCTTCTTCTGTAATATCGTTCACCTACATTTTTTTATCTACATAATATCTCCTATAATATCCTATTCGCCACCTAGATAATCATCTCCCTATATATAGTCCGCATTTTTATATATTATTAGTGTGGCGTTCTTATTAATGCGGTGCGACGCACAGCATTTTTGTATTCCTCCGCGAGTTTTTTTTTCTTACTTACTTGACGTACGCATCAAAGTTGTCGTTTTGTGTCGCGATGATCTCGAGAACGAAAAATCAGAAAAGAGAAGTTTAAACGCAAAATGAAGGTATCGAGATCCAATTGTGAAACTTCATTTTCTGATTTTCAATAGAAAGTTTCGTTTCGTCACAGGGAGCATAACAAAATGACGATTTTTAAAGGACTTTGTTTTTTTCAAAGTTTGAGATAATTAAAACGAAAACAAGACAGAAAGTTAGGCGCCACTCTCTCTGTATAACAGCTGTGAATACATATGTGATAGATAATGAATCGTACAGATAATTAAAGCAACAATCAACTGTGTTCACTAGAAGTAAATTGATAAGCATTGATAGAGTTCTCGTAGTGATGAATTTCATTATGTCTGCACTTTATTGATCGAAACTTTACTTTGTCGACAACATTCACAGACAGGAAATATGATTCGATAAATTCGAAAGAGCTTGTCGAATCCCTCTTTCATTCGTGTTTAATCTTTTAAACGAATATACATTTTCAATGAATTACCGATGTTTCGATAACCGATATTTTCGGCTTCGCACCGTATTTCGTAGTCGAGTGAAACTCGAATACCGTCTCGTTTCTTTCTCGACGTACGCATTCAAAATTGGTATTTTCTCTCACGATGATCTCGAGAACAGAAAGAGGTAAAATATTCGTTTAAACGCAAGATGAAGGTCTCGAGATTAGGGCTGTACAGCTCACGCTCACGCTCATGAGCGCTCACAATTTTCGCTCACGCTCCTGTGAGCGTGAGCGGTAGACGCTCCCGCTCATATGAGCGCTCATGAGCGTGAGCGGTATGTACCTTAATCTATATAGGGGTACCCTTTGGTCCTCCTCTACTATATTATAGGGGTATCCTTGGGTTCTCATCTGCTATACTAAAATGGTATGCTTGGGTCTTCAACTGCTATACTATAGAGGTACCCTCGGGTCATCATCTACTATAGTATAGGGGTACCCTCGGGTTCTCAACTGCTATACTACAGGAGTATCCTTGGGTCCTCATCTGCTTTGCAAGGGGGTACCCTTGGGTCATCATCTGCTATACCATAGAGGTACCCTTGGGTCATCTTCTACTATACTATGGGGGTACCCTTGGGTCATCATCTACTATAGTATTAGGTATGCACCAAATTCAACTCCAGTCAAATCCAATTCCTAGATTTGACTGGATTTGACAGGAAGTGGATTTGGATTGGACTGGATTTGACTTGGATTTGATCGGATGTGACCTGGATTTGAAAGGATTTGACCGGATTTGACTTGGTTTTGACAGGATTTGATTAGGATCTGACAGGTTTTGACTTGGATTTGACAGGAATTGACCGGATTTGGCAATATTTGTTCGAAACGAACAAGATCAAAAATGAATTAGCTATTTAAGGAGATATTGTCCCGTTCCCATGTGCTATTATTTGGAGCTGACTTCCGATCTTTATCTGTTACTATTTGGAGGTACCCTTGGGTCCTCAAGTACTATACTGTGGGGGTACCCTTGGGTCCTCAACTGCCATACTATAGAGGTATCCTTGGGTCCTCAACCGCTATACTATAGGGGTACCTTGGGGTCCTCAATTGCTATACTATAGGGATATCCTTAGGTTCTCAAGTACTATACTATGAGAGTATTCTTGAGTCCTCAACCGCTATAGTATAGGGGTACCCTTAGGGCCTCAACTGCTATACTATAGAGATATCCTTAGGTCCTCAAGTACTATACTACGAGGGCACCCTTGGGTCCTCAACTGCTATACCATAGAGGTACCCTTGGGTCCTCAACTGCTATACTATAGGTGTATCCTCAGGTCCTCAAGTACTATACTATAGAGGCACCCTTGGATCATCAAGTACTATACTATGAGAGTACCCTTGAGTCCTCAAGTGTTATACCATGGGGGTACCCTTGGGTCCTCAACTGGTATACGATAGGAGTACCCTCGGGTCCTAAACTGCTATACTGTAGGGGTACCCTGGGGTCCTGAAGTAGCATACTATGGGGCTCCCTGGGATCTTCATGTAGTATACTATAAGGCTACCGATAGGTTCTTAAGTACAATACTATGAGGGTACTCTTACGTTCTCAAGTATTATACTATAGGGGTACCTTTCGGTCGTCATGCACTGTACTATAAGGATACCTATAGATACTTTACTGGTACACTATGGCGATACACATAGATCCTTCACTACTACACTATGGGGTACCCGTGGGTCGTCAAGTACTATGCTACGGTAGTACTTTTGGGTCCTTGCGTGCTGTACTATGAGGGTGCCTGTAGATCGTTAAGTACTATACTATAGGGGTACAGTTGGGTCCTCAACTGCTATATTATAGTGGTACGCTTAGGTCCTGAACTGGCATATTTTAGGCGTATACCTGTGACTTCTGGTAATTTACTATGGCGGAATACTTGGGCCATCAACTACTATACTATGGCAGTATGTTTAGGTCTTTAACTAGTATATCATTGGGGTCCTCTCGGCTTGTAATTAGTGTGGTGTGAGAGTGATCTGTCTTCACTTTTTCTTTTTGTGGGTAAGAAGGCAGAAACAAATGGAATTTTACAAATGCTCACGTGAGTATAGCACAAGTGAAAAGGCACCCCTGGCTCAAACGAACATGTAACTTTTGCCCAAGCGACTCTTTTTTGGTGTTTACCACTGCATAACTATGGCACTATTGACCATTTGGGAAAATATATTACAAATGACCGTAGGGCCCCTATAGTACAAATCAGCATCTGACGTATAGTAAAACTGTGACAAGTGAATTAGATGAAATGGATACTTTTTTGACGTATGTAAATGATACTGTATTAAGTCTGATTTTATTGAATATACGCAGTGTCTCTTTTATGGGGGTTCGTATTTGTCGAGGAGCGAACCTCCCCAAGTGATAATTAGCTTTAGAGCCCATATTTCGCTTACTGATGTGCTATCGCCTGTCTTAAACAAGCGCTCAAGGTTCCTCCAGGAAGTTAGGAGTTGACTCAGATATTTAGTTATTAGTAGGTTTTTCCTAGAAAGGTCCTATAGAGACGTCAGTTTTTCAAGGAAACTTATCGTCGAATTTTGAACTCAAAAGTTTGTTAGAATGAAGTTTTAAGTCAGCTTAATTTTGCCATAAAATCTGAAAGGATTCGCACCTAGTGTGTAGAGGGTATGAGTTTTTCAAAACTTCCGCGCATTGCCATTGATGCCTTTTAAACTATGTATATCTAGAAAACTTCATATCTTAGTGAGACTTGGTCGAAAATTTTTGAAATTCTGTGTACAAAGTAGCCCCAGTAAGAGCATTATTTGAACAACATTTCAGATCAAAATTCAAAAATATAGATTCATTCCGAAACTGAGGGTTCCATAGGGCTTTTACAGTGGGAAACCAATACAAACTGAAGATCAGTGTCAAATCTTAATCGCTCCCATATATGTAATACTTGAAACTTGAATTCAAGTATTCAACTATTCAAGTATTCAATAATTGAATACTTGAACTCTTCAACT
>JAJEKB010018662.1:60028-87360 GCA_022393335.1 Macrotrachela quadricornifera
AAAGACCTCAAATTAAAAGTTCGTAGTTGATCACTAGAATAGTCTTAATTATTTAATTGTTTACAATTGTGGACATGATTGTAAAGTTGATTTAGGGTACCTCAATTTGTCGCGAATCGGAACCTACCAAGAAATCAATTCTCCTTTCCTGTTGCCAGAGTCACACGTCATTGAAACTGGAGCATTCGTGTTAATTACAAAAGTGCAGCCACTACAAACAATGGATCCAATAAAAGTGCGATCGGTCTCGTCACACTATGGTAAGAAGTTTTATGAAACATATAAATTAATGAAGATCTAGAGACATAGTGATGATTTTGGTTGTTTTTTTCTATTCAGAATCTTGGCTGACAAAAAAATACCTTCTGCTATCATCCGTCTAATTCTGTTTTGTGCCAAAAGCTGGTGACATCTTAGTATTATTAATTCAAAAATTAGTTGTTTGAAATTATAGCAGACGTTCTCATTTACCCACAGGATTGTATAGAAGGTAACAAGTGCCGAAAAGTTGAATCGACCTAACTTTTCACCAGCTGATAAATCAAAATATCTATTTTTATCAGATGCCTCGCTTTCCAGCATGATCCTTGATAATCTCATAAATTATTTCTTAACTGTTTATACACGTTATATACAGTTTTCTTTGTACTTCCTGCATTTTGATAGCAGTTCAACATACGGAAATAAGTCATTTTACCCTTGTTAAATGTCCTCTGGCCCTTTAGACTGATGGATTGATGTTAAAACATGTCTAACAATTTGGAATTGATTTAAATTTTTGAATCAAATTCACTATGCTCTCGACCTCGTAAAAAGCTATGGTACTGCAGTAGCGCCGTGCGTAGTTCGTACAAATCCTTGTTTATCAATATTTCCAGTTATATCTGTGAAAAATGTCTATACCTGAAATGGATGATATTTTTATACGGAAGCCTTTATTCAATTTATGTTGCATTCCAAGGTTTTTGGATTGATTCTGCTTAAACTAACGAGAGAACATATTAAGATGTTCAAGCAATTTAGATCCCCTCTTTTAGTGATAATTAGACCTCTATGATGTATGAAAAAACTCAGAAGAATTCATTTTCTCGCGCCTTTATTCTTGAGATATCGAATTTTTAAGCAATTTTTCTCGTAGCAGTCAAGATTTTCAGCAAAACCGTATTGTCGAATTTTGATCTGCAACTTTGCCTGCATCAAAGCCTCAAATAGACTAGATTAGATACAAATCTTGAGAATTTTTGAAAAAAATCTTTACTAGGTATGAATGTTTTAGAGTGTCCGTGTTTTTTACAATGTCTGAGAAACAACGTCCATACTTTAAAAACTTCGTATCTCATGAAGATTCCGTTTAAAAATTCTGAAGGTTTGTATCTAATCTAGTCTATTTGAGGCTTTGATGTAGGCAAAGTTTCAGATCAAAATTCGACAATACGGTTTTGCTGAAAATCTTGACTGCTACGAGAAAAATTGCTTGAAAATTCGATATCTCAGGAATAAAGGCGCGAGAAAATGAATTCTTCTGAGCTTTTTTATACATCATCGAGGTCTAATTATTACTAAAAGATGGGATCTAAATTGCTTGAACATCTAAATATGTTCCTCATAAGTAGTGTATAATGTAGGATTTTTGAATGGATCTTGAAATGAAAATATGAAACTATTTCATTGGCTCATCGAAGTTTCATACAACTAATCAGCAATGACTATCTGCGGAAAAGTTCATAGTGTGGATTCTAGCAAAAGAATGAGAGCAATGGACCATCTGTTTCAGGGGATATTAACTGTTTTTCAAGTTGGTCCTTTCAGTGTCTGATAAAACTGAAATTTTAAAGTTGAAGTATAGGTGTTCAGCAGCTTTCGAGACACATTTTGAGATAAAAACCAGCACAAATCTTGACAGTGAAATTTCCGTGAAAATGTGTGAATTTGTTATATTTTCGCTGGTCTCAAAATTGTTGTGGAGCTCACACATATTTTCGAAGGAAATAGTGAGTGTAAGGTTTAAGTCGAAGTTTTTAGGGTCTCTTTCTCTATTACAGACACCTCCATTACATACAGGCGCGAGATATAAATTGGTTGCCATGTTTATTTGCTGAGTGAAATTGTTCATTATACATTTATCAGATCATTTATATTAGTTAGATTTTGTGATAATCAACTATAATGGATAATGAAAATAATACGTCTAATAATGAGGAAAAAGAAACAGAACTTATTCTTCGTTCATTATTAACTGATATGATTACGAAAGTTTTGTTGATACGTCAAGAGCATTTTGCAAAGCTAAATAGAGAACGTGTACGTCGATGCCGAGAACAAAAGCGACAAAGAAATAAAAACGAATATATGCATAAAGTACTTGAACAAAAACGAAAAAGTTGAGAAGTGAGTCCATCAAATAATGGCAATAGCGAAGTGTTGTCGTGAAGATATGAATAGATTAATTTAGCTACTTGAATTTGACAAAAACAGCTTTTTCGGTTAGATCATCATTAGAAAAATAAAATAACGGTAAATTAAGAAAAACAGAACATGAACAAGAAAATAGATAACGAGTGAATAGCAGCAAGCAACTGAAGAATAGGGCGCCAGTAAAAACAATCAGCGATAAATTTTTTGTTCGAAATTCGAATATAAATAGAAGAGATCATTTTTATGACAATCAATTGTTCTGAAAGCAACTATCGTCTATTAGATATCGTTCACTTTACTTATTTTATACTAGCATAGTTAGACTGTAGAGGATGTGTGAGTTTCACATTTTAACCCCAACGGGGTTGCGCTGACAAGCTTTTTCTTGATATATTTGTGAGTTTTTTTAAGGTATGTATTGAATTGCTCAGTATTTTATAATGAATGTTTGGTAATAATTTAGAGATTCGATATTTAAGGGTGTGGATATGTGTGTCGGCCTATTTCTATAGTTTAACGATTGCAAAAATCATTCGGAACCATATTTCCAATTCCAGTTTCGATTTCTAAAAATGAGAAAAAAGCGGTTCTGATTCGGTTCCCAAGATGTCATGTGAAACTAAAATCGTTAATCATCAGATAGATATGACAAATTTTAAATATATTTCGCGAAATTTTCACTATTGAATTGTTGAAATTGAAGACGCCACATAATTCAGTATTAAAGAAAACAATATTTTAGTTATATACAGGGTGACCCATGAGTAAAGAAACAATGAAAAATTTGAATATCTCCATTACAGTTCGAGCAAACGAGCTGATTTTTCTATCAATAATAGAGTTATGTTCAAGCTTTATATTCATAAGAATATGCCTAGAGAAATCCTTTATTAAATATCACTATTGATCTCAACAAAAAAATTTTACTTTTTCATAGGTAGAAAAAAACAATATACTTAACAAAGGGTCTGTCTAGACATGCCTTTATCATTGGTAAAGAAATCAGCTCGTTTGCTCGGGCTGTAATGAAGATATTCAATTTTTTTCAACGAAGTGGCTTTTGCACCACTCTGTTTATTGGTTTTTTCATCTGTGAAAAAATCTGTTTTATTGGGATCGCCGGTGATACTTAACAAAGGATCTTTCTACGCTTGTTTTCATGGATACAAAAGCCTGAATATGTCTCTATCATTGATAGAAAAATCAGCTTGTTTGTTTGAGCCATAATGGAGATATTCCAACTTTTTATTGTTTCCTTACTTATGGGTCACCCTGTATGTATATACTAAAATTTATAATCTCAAGAATGAAAAAATGTAAATTTCTCGACATAAATTTAAGATTTTTTGTATAGATCTGAGGATATAACGGTTCAAGTTCCTTTAACGATTCCAAAGCGGTTTTCCAACAGTTTCGATCCTTACTCGGTTTTCGATTCCCGCTTTTTTGGAATCATCGAACTTTACCTTCCTAACAAGAGCACTCCACTCCACACTCGAATCCACAGCTACAGCCAAATTCTACACTCTACACTCCATCCAACATTCGCAAATTCTTAACTTACTAGGCAGACACGATAGTTACCGAACACTAATGAGGGAACGTCCCAAGTGTTCAAGCCCTTTGGTCTCATCTTTTGACGATAAACAGACCTCAGTGAGGTGTGAAAAATTTCAAGAGGATTCGTGCGCTTAGGCTTTCTATCGAGAGTTATAGATATTTTACTGAAATTTTTGCCTATAACAAGGTATTTACCAACAAACCCAATATCCATATTTCGAGCTGAGATTTTGTGTGCAGAAAGGTTTATTGGTAAGTACAACACCTTAAAAATTTTAGCACAAAGGAATGTTTTCTTCTCAAGATATCGAAGTCTAAAAAAAACGAACAATTTTAGAATCTTTCGTAAGATGTGGGTGATTTTTGAAACTTTAGTGCCTCGGAAAGAGAATATTTTTTTGAGCTGAAATTTTTAAGGTATTCTACTTATCAAAAGACCTCTCTGTGGGCAAAATCTCAGCTCGAAATACCGATATTGGATTTGTTAGTAAATACCTTATTATAGGCAAAAACTTCAGTAAAATACCTATATATCTCGATAGAAGGGCTAAGCGCACGAATTTTCTTGAGATTTTTGCATACCTCACTGAGGTGTATCTATTGTCAAAAAGATGAAACGTAAAGGACTTGAACAGCTGGGGAGGTTCCCTCGTAAGTTTTATAATAATAGTTTGATTTATTTACTGATAATTTTGTACATAATACTGAGCAATAAATTAAACTGAACGTTCTCAAGTAAATACTGGGTATTTAACCCTTTCGAAACGGTGGTACAAGGGTTGTACCACCTTTTTTCCCAGTAGGAATGATATATCCTTTACATTCATGTATTAAAAGGAAATGGTGCTTCTTCGATGGGCTATACCCCCGTTCGATTCCTTCCTCCTTAATTATTTTTTTATTGGGATTGATGTAAGGATACAAGATCACGAAATCATTCGGCGGACATTCTTAGTTTCAATGAATCAATTAAAATTTTAAGAAAGAGTAAATTTCCATAGAAAATACCACGAAAAGAGTTAATATTTTGAGGTTTTAGTGATCCAAAATTGCTTTTGGTTAAAAAAAACATGATATTCAGAATGAGCGTGCCAAAATCCACCGAAAACTTTATTTTTTAGTGTGAAATGTTTCCTTCAAAATTTTTCCACCTATTCTTCCTCAGCTTTTACTTGGTAAATTTTTAGAAATGCGCGCCTCTACCGAACCAAATTTTGATGGAAAATATTTCGCGATGAAAACTAAAGTCTTTGATGTATTTCGACATGCTGATTCCAAATATGATATTTATTTTTTATAAAAATCAACTTTTGACAACCAAAATCTTGAAAAACTAGCTGTTTTCTGATATGTTTCGTCTCATAAACTCTGTCTCTTCAAAAGTTTGAATACCACTAATAAAGATTAACATATTTTTTGCTTTTCTTTTTTTATTTGATCGATTGTATAAAACTACATTTGTGGTAAAAATTTCACTTTTAGCTGAGAGTCTTTATGAAGTTATATATTAAACAACGTCTATCATGTATTGAAAAATAAGTGTTAAATAGAGAATTTTTTATAATAGGCAGTAGTGTCATTATAATCATTGAATAAGATAATTCTAATTTTATTTTGCAGAGAACCTCTAGTTGTATATATAGTAGAAACTTGGTTATTATTCATGCAACTATAAATGAGATATAGGCCTTAACATAATAAGGGAGTAAACATCTGTTAATAATGGTTCTACTCCTAAAATATTGTTTCTTTGGTAAGACTAAAAAGATCCACGAAATGATTTCGTATTATTGTATCCTCACATCAGTTCCAATAAAAAAATAATTTAAAGGAAAGGAATCAACCGAGGGGTATAGGTGCCAGTTCCTTTCTTATACATAGAGGTCATGAGGTAGTCCAGCCGTTATATTATACATATCCTTTCTTGACGTGTACATATTGTTCTCAGACATTCGCTTTTCTTTTGTGTGATTGCACAATGATGTCATCATTTCTTCCTCTCCCTCTAACATGTTGCTTTACGAGAATGTTCGAGAAGATTCTTACTCTCTATTGTTCTTGTAGGGATATAGCTGTTCTTGAGAGAAACTTAAATTACTTTTTTGTGTCCTTCATCTATTCTGTTGAGCTATAAGATTTCGGTGGCTAAGTCTCTCTGTTCTGGCACTAAACGAATATTTTTTGGGAGGCCTCCTTCAGACAAGAAGAGTAGATTAGCATCGCTACAATCCGTTATCTAGTTGGATGATAAAATTCATTTGCCTGGCAATAAAATACGAAGGAGATGTATTTATGGTAGCACAAAAGAGATTCAAGTTAGATCAAACATCGAATTCTCTACTTGCAGACTGGCTTTTTTATGTAACAGACAGAAAAAATTGGTTCTTTGAATACGATAAAGCTTTACAGAAACATTTTGAGTCAAACTCAATAAATTGACAAAAAGACCCAATATTTCATGGAAAAAAGATTCCGTCTTGAAAGGGTTAATTTGTTTTGCTTTATAAAAGAATAAGGCTTTTAATATAGATGTACTGCTTCGTTTCAGATGGTCATATTCGAAAAAAAAGAGGTAATCAAAATCGGCTTTGTCGACCACATCCTTTATCGAATAACACGTATATTCCTGGATGTATATTTATCTCACTTTCTCTACTTTGTCTTGAACATGAAACGATGTTTATATAATGAAAATAAAAATTATTCATCATGATGATCACAATTTTGAAAAAATGGATCTCGTTCACAACAGAGTAGCGAGAAGTTTAATGCACATGAATTCCTGGGCAGTCTCGTCTTGTCCTGCGAAAAAAAGACAGTAGTCTATTTTTAAACATATCAGCAGAGCAAGACGGGATAAAATGCAGCACCTGAAATAGGGATAGAGTCATTTCGAGTGCTCTGTAGGCTAGGACAGACGGCAAAGCAAAATAATATGTTGTGCTCAACTTCGATTTCTATTGAGAAACTAATGACTTTTTCCCGGAAAATAAGAAGTAGTCGAATGTTTTTTGTCGATTTTCCAGCAGAAAATCATTATATGGGCTATAAAAACATGTGACTCAAAGAGGATTTTCAATTTTTCTTAGATAATCGTAGAACTCGAGCCAGATCCTAGTGATAGGATCTTTCAAAATTCTTAACTAAATTTGTAAGTCTACAAATTAAGGTATGTTGCGTACGTCACATCTTATTATAGGTGATATTATAGTGTGCCATGCTGTAAAATCTGAATGCGTTTACGTTGTCTATTATTACACAGAACAACACAAACATTCCTTCCTAAGATATGACAAACAACGGGGTATTTTCGTTTAGGCTTTCCAGTATTTCGAGATCCAAAGTATTTGCCATCATCATCTCAAAAGCTACTACGTGTTGGTGTTATAATCACCGTTGCTGTTACTACTGCTCTTCTGCTCTTTTTTTATTTCTATGGTACCTTTGTATCGCTTGTTGTTTATCTTTATTTTGGTGTTGCTAGTGTTGCTGTTGTTGCTGCTATTCTTCTTTTTTTTGCTGCTATTGTTCATCCCCTTCTTGCGGATTTTTATTATCGTCTTACTAGTGCTCTTCGTATTTCTGTTTGATTTACCGATTTTTTGTGCAACGTTCTCTTATATAACCAAATCGGGACTTTTTAACAATCCACACACTAGTATTAATCACCACTTAGGCAACAAAGTAAAGGCAAAAAGAATGATTACTTCTGAATGCACATTTGATGTGGAAACACTGTCATTTTTGAAGAGATATCGAACATCGATAATATCAAAAGTTACAATAATCAAGAGGTCTTTTCAAAAGAGTTCTTAGCTTTTTTTTAAGACCTCACTCCTCAGTCGGATTTCTTCATTTTCGCTAAAAATCTTTACATATGAGCAGTTCTGGTATAAAGGTTCTGTGTTAAAAATTGAAGCACAAAATGGTGAAGTCTTATGAAGTTATACAATTTCCAAGATCTTCAAAAACAAAATTGTTGGACCTTTTTTGCATCAAACAATGAGGTGCTCGAGTCGGTTATGACTTAAACCACACATAAGTACGCAATTTTTGTCCGTAGAGAATATTGAACTTCGAGTCAGCTCGGCTCCTTATACTAGTCTTAGTCACGATTCTGAAAAACCTTCGATTGGTGAGGGCTGTTGTCCGCCATTGTCGCTTGAAAAATGAATAAATGAGTCTGGAGAAACGCTGCACCAGTCTTCAAGCTTTAAAACAAGAAAATATTGCCCATATATACGGAATCGCATAAGAGGTATTGCATACAAGCCTTGGCAATCTAGATTAATGCATCTCACCGATTCGGCTGATATTTTCATAGTAAATAAGGTGCCGGTAATGCAATACTTGAGCACACTTTATTTTTGGCTGGCAATGGAAAGTTCCCAAGTGATGACCAGAGATTTCAGCTGAAATTATGCAGGCTTCCTGAGCCAGATACTCTGATATTAAATATGAAACATTTATCGGCTAAGGTCGATCCAATAAAAAGGTGTAGGAAAAACACTTTTTCACTGTTTGATGCACATATACAGCTACATACTTTTTCTAGAGTATCGTATTTGTTTCTAGAAATATTGTTTGACGGCTGACAATGTAAAGAGATATACGGAGCGAAAGCCTTTCCGTGACTCTTGGTTATGAAAATCCATCGAAAAGAACCCTATCAAGAACCGACAAAAAAGCAAGATTGAGTCAGATAAAATCAATGAATGCTGTGATACACTCATACACAAACATGCCTATGATTAGTATCGCTGGAAACTTAATTGCTTTAGTTTTTATATATCTGAATGAACCAGTAGAAAAACTGGCACCGTGTGTTAAACAGTCACTTTATCAGGTAAATAATATTCATGTTACATGTAGTAAGTCTGGAAAATTAACCAAAACACATATATGTTATTGGCCTGGAAAGTGCTATACCCTTCGGTTTCTAAAAATTGCTTGTTGTTATTCCACTCTTCGGGTGGTCAAACAGATTTCCGTACTTATGATGAAATCTTTGTCGAAGATATCACATGTGAACGAATGCAGATTTCAGTAAAAACAGCTAGTGCTATTCAGCCATCAGATCGTTATTTTTTCCGGCAATGGAAATATTTTAAACAAAAAAGTATGTGAAAGTATAGCTATTGATCGCACAGGCATCGATATTATTTCTCGAGATAGCCAAAATTGTGACTTCTATCTAAAATACTAGAGATTCATGTTGTTTTGTAGGAGCATCTGAGAAATGTCATAAGCGTTATTACAAGATTTAAGACTCACATTTTGCCCAATGATAGAGGTGCATTAACTCTCGGATGCCTAAGCGGGGTCCATTTGGACCCCACAATAGGATATAGACATTCAACAAAACTATCTCGATATTTTTATTATTTTTAAATATATCTGTGTCAATCCAGTCATGAGAATGTTTTCTCTTTTCTTTTGGTATTGTTATTATCACAGCGTCATTGTGAACAGTACTCTATAACAATCATACATTTTTCTTCTCTTGCGTTCTCTTGATATTCATCGATGACGCGCATCTATTTTCACTATCTCTTTTTAACCTCTTCTAGTGCATTTCTCTTTTTTTCTTTCCTGCTTATTTCACATCTCATACATATCCTTTCTCTCTTGCATTCCTTTTGTACATGACGTCATATTTGGTCTAGTTTCAATATTCTTATCTAGAACCTTCGAGAAGATGATTATTGTCCCAGAATCTCTAGCATATACATATATATATGTCGTGCCGAAGTTACACTCTTTGCCGAAGTTACAACTTCGACGGATAATATTGTTGAAGTTATAACTTCGACGATTATTCTTGCCGAAGTTACAACTTCGTCATTACATTTTGCCGAAGTTTAACTTCGACGAACAAATTTTGTCGAAGTTACTGTGGATGATATAATAAACTTCAAATGCTGAAAAATCATAAATACTGTTTGTATTATATCTTAAAAATTAATGATTGATTATAATCCTTTTATGTCATAGTAGATTGTCGCATCATTTTGAGATGGTAAATTACTTTGGACTTTTCTATAAAAGACGTCAAAGTTAAAAAGGTATTCTACGATCCCCTCCCTCTTTCAAGATTGACGAATCCAACAACGGATCCTGCAAGATCTTGTAAGATCTAATCAGATCTCAACACTACGAAACTGATGTGCTTTTGTCACCAGAAATCCTTTGATGTCCCGTATAATTCAACACTATTTTGTCGGATTCCGAAAGGATCTCGTGAATTGACCGATCTGGGTTTCTAGATCCAAGAAAACTTCATATCAGCTTCGATCGTAGGATTCGTATGAAAATGCTGTTAATAAAAACTGATTTCGATTCACCAGTTGCTCCAAAGGAGCTGAACTGCACCTACTCCCTAAAAAAGCCATTCTAGAGTGCCATTGAGGATTTTAGCAGTTTTCTGAACCATTTATGGTTTTAGATTTGGATACTATTTTGAGAACCTATTTCAAATTCTTGATAAATAGTCAAAAAATCTTCTTTGGTTCCATATATCCTGTATAAAATTAAGTCAAGTTTTAGATATTTTAGCTTGAATTGAAAAAGGACTTGAAAATGTTAGCGGAAAAAGGTTCACTGAATCAATATTTTTGAGGGAATAGGCGTTAGTATGGATATATTTTCTTTTTCCGCATCTGCGCCTAGGGGTGTCACTTTAATTTTAAAGCTTAAAGTTAACCCTTTCAGGACCGTGGTACAAGGGTTGTACCACCTACTTTCTCGTTAAGGAAAATATTCCATTACACTTATGTATTAAAACTTCTATTTAGAGATCATGGAGCACTTTTGCTGTCATGTTATACGTATTTTTTCTGGATGCTATATATCCTTCTCAGACATTCACTTTTCTTTCTAAAACTGTACAATGACGTCATAGTTTCTTTTCTTTCTTTGACATATTGTTTCACCTTTGATTGAAGACTAAAAAGAAACGAGCTTCGGCTTTTCATTTTTTTTTTCTTCAACGCACTTGTAGCTAACTCGTTTATCTGCTACAGACAATTAGCTGAGATTGAATTATCATAGTTGAATTATTTGGTTTCGGTGGCTAAATCTCTCGGTTTTGGCGCTCAGTCAATAAATTTTGAAAGGTGTCCTGTGTAACAGAAATGTGAGCTAGTTTCATCACAATCTGCTTTTCAGTTGCATGGTGGGATACATTTGCCTATCAATGGAACACGAAAGAGGTAGGTTCATCGTAGCACAATGCAAGTACAGGTGTGATCAAACATAAAATATTCTACTTAGGAACTGGTCTTTGTATAACAAACGAGAAAAGTTGTTCCTTTGAATGGCATACAGTTTTTAAGGAAACGTATTGAATTGGATTCAATAAACTGATAAAAAGGATCAATTTTTGATAGAGAAAAAAGTTGGTCCTGAAAGGGTTAAAATAAAATCGCTTTGTACTTTAGCTTTAAAAAAATATTTAAAATATTCAAAATGTGTCCCTTACTCATTTTTAACTAAAACGAGATGACTTTAAAATATTTTAACTTTAAATTCGAAGTCAAAATATTTACTTTAACTTTATTTTTTAAAGTAAAGTTAAAGTGCCACCCCTATCTACGTTCGCACCTTCAGTATAATGACTAATTCTTTTTTGGAGAACTGGAAGTTTATTCGCAAGAAATGAATATTTTTTTTCAAGAAATGACCTCAGTTAATTTTAAAAGAACTAGTCATTAGTCCTAGTTCATTTCCGAAGAGCTGCATCGGTAGTTTTATTGAGAAATTTCTGTGAAGTTGAAACTATGAACTGTTCTAGGTATAGTCCTGACAAAACTTGTCCGTTTTCTGGTGACCTCGTTGTTTTCCTTCTTTCGCTTGGACGTCCTTTAAGTATGATTCGTTTCAGTCTATGCAGCAACATAAGAGTAAAAAGTACGAACTGAATGAATACTTTTCTCAAACTCTCTACATTTGTAAAAATATTCAGATTTACTTTTCAATATTTTAATAGTAAAAAATAATTTTTAAGATATAATACAAACAGTATTTATGATTTTTCAGCATTTGAAGTTTATTATATCATCCACAGTAACTTCGACAAAATTTGTTCGTCGAAGTTAAACTTTGGCAAAATATAATGACGAAGTTATAACTTCGGCAAGAATAATAGTCGAAGTTATAACTTCAACAATATCGTCCATCGAAGTTGTAACTTTGGCAAAAATTTTGTCGAAGTTATAACTTCGGCAAAGAGTGTAACTTCGGCACGACATATATATACCGGGTGGTCCATAAATAACTGTGCAATAAGAAATTGGAATATCTCCATTACGGCTCAAGCAAATGAGCTGATTTTTTTATCAACGATAGAGACTTGTTCAAAGTTTATATCCATAAAGACATGCCTAGAGAGACTCTTTGTGAAATATCATTATTGATCTCAACAAAAAAATTTTACTTTTTCACCGATAAGAGAAAAACAGTACATAAAATGGCGCAAAAGTCACTTTACCGAAAAAAAGATTGAGTATCTACACTACGACTCGAGCAAACGAACTAATTTTTTCATCAATAATAGAGGCCTGTTCAAGCTTGATACTCATAAAGACATGCCTAGAAAAATCCTTTATTAAATACATTATTCTTTTTATTATCTGTGAAAAAGTAAAATTTTTTTGTTGAGATCAATAATGATATTTCACAAAGAGTCTCTCTAGACATGTCTTTATGGATATAAACTTTGAACAAGTCTCTATCATTGATAAAAAAATCAGCTCGTTTGCTTGAGCCGTAATGGAGATATTCCAATTTCTTATTGCACAGTTATTTATGGACCACCCGGTATATGCAGCCAGATTTGTATAGAACAGTATACATATATATGAATGTATATGCTGCTGGCCTTTGTCATACAGACGTAAAGGAAAGAAAATTGAGCAAGAGAAAAAGATGAATAAGGGAAACTTCAAAAAACCATACAAATCTTACCGAACATCTCCATATTTTAATGAGCATATTTTTGTGACCAAGCTCATTTTGGCATAGCCTTCAAAGACTGAATTTCATTACTATATTCCCAAAAATTCTAACCATCTAACACAACATTATACAAAACTACACCATACAATATTCTATTTTGAAAACTCTCTTCTATCTCGAAATTTTTGCAAGAAAACTCAAAACATGGTAACTATACGATTTCATGGCCCGTGAAAAACTGCGTCGAACCATATAGATCAAACTTCACTATAAAGAGTTTTTCATGAAACTCCAGGGATGACTTTAGTACTTGGTTACTATTTATTTACCCATTTTGGCATTTCGTTCTTTGAAAAATTTTGGCTAAACAAATCAAGACATGGCAACTATACCATTTTGTAACCCCTGAAAAACTGCATCGAACCCTATAGATCAAACTTCATTGTAAGAGGTTTTTGATTGGCCCTTAGCCCTGACTTTAATACTTGGGTAGTATTTATATACTCATTTTCGACAGTTTGGTCTTTGAGAAAAGTTTTGGCCAGAGAAATCAAGACATGGCAACTATACCATTCTGTAGCCCGTGAAAAATTGCATCGAACCCTATAGATCAAATTTCATTGTAAGAGGATTTTTATGGATCCTCAGGGATGACTTTAGTATTTGGGTAGTATTTATATACTCATTTTGGACAGTTTGGTTTTTGTGAAAATTTTTGGCCAAAACAATCAAGACATGGCAACTATACCATTTTGTAGCCCCTGAAAAACTGCATCGAGCGATATAGTCAAAATTTCATTGTAAAGAGCTTTTTGTTGATCTTTGTAGTGAATATTGGTATGGGGGCACAAAAATGGTGGTAGGAGTGCCATTTTTGTCCCATATGTTTAAGTTATATTTATTTTCTAAGGATGGTGTATATAGAAGCGTGTGCAGAATTTCATTCTCTTTCAAATGAGACTGTTTTCAAGCTTACGAGCACATCTTTCTGTTACCTTTTTGTCTTAACTCAACATTGCCCTGCAGTAAAAATTAAGTTAAATAATCGAGTTAAAATCAAGTTTGGAATGGTCCGATGAAAACCACTAATTGATGTTCCAAATGAAATAAAAATGAGACAGAAAGATTCGCTGTCTCATTCTGCATCGTTTCATATGGATCTTCGATGAATTTAAGGATGGGTCGAATCGTGTTCTTATACGCCCCCATCCTTTTTACCCCTGGTCCCCCTCAAGGATATGCAAAAAAATGAAATTCATCAAAAAGCTATTGGAACAACAGAAAGCCCGTTCTAAACAGATCAAATGCTTTTTGAACACAAAAAAAACCATAAACAAGAAAGAAAATGACGGTTTTCGCGAACTTCATTTTTTCGCATATCCTTGAGGAGGACCAGGGGTAAAAATTTGATAAAAAAAAGATCGCAGAAACAATTTGAAATATATATAGATCGAGTCAGGTTTTTGTTCTGATTTCAAATATGACATTTATTCGAAGTGGAATGAAGGTTATTCTATCCAAAATCCATCAAATATTAGTTAAAAATGGCAGAAATCAGGTATTGAAAATAATGTGACTGGATTTTGGTCAAGTTGCCCATTTTTTCAGATTGTGAAAAGTGACTAATTTTGTAGCGCTTCAAAAGCTCTATCGAATCGGAAGTGAAAGTATTTGGGTCACCATGTCGCTAATATAATAATCTAACGACAACAATGACATTATTCCCTAGACTGAAAGGCTAGGGTCTGCAGAACGTAAATTCACTTGTGTCTGTCTGTCTGTCTGTCTGTTTGTCTGTCCGTAACGCCACATAGTACAAATAACCATTTAACAACTATGGTTCAAATGTCCATAGTAACTGTCGTACAAATAATTAAAACTATAACAGCTATGGCTAAAGTACTCACAGTAACTATAATGTAAAAGGCCATAGTATCAATGGTACAAACGACCAAATAATAACTATGGTGAAAATGACCATTTCATTAAAATGCTCATAGTAATCCTAGTACAGATGACCAAATAATAAGTATAGTCTAGATACCTATGATAATTGTAGGTATAGATGACCAAAGAACAACTATGGTCAAAATAGCCATGGTGATAGTAGCAATAGCGACGGCAGTAGAACCCTAATCAATAAGTGCATTTGACAATTATAGTATAAAGAATCAAGTGATAAAGTTTATAATGGTAGACAAATGAATTTGATAGTAGCGTTCTCGATTACGTTCATTGTTTTTTCAAATATCTCAATGAAGACATCAAATGTCTAAACAAAGATTTACCAGTTTTTTGATACTTTTCAATTATAGTAGTTCCAAAAAGTTTTCTCGACAGGGAAAGTCGTACCTTTTTTGATCATCTTTGTGAATTTGTCTTTAGCTAAGTGTGAGGTTCTCCTTTTGGGAATGTAGCTAATGGCTTCTACCACCGTAAATTACGAAGGCAGAAATACTAAATATAGGATCTTAGTCTGCTAATGTTCGAGAAACAACTCACAATAAAAATGCCTACCGTATCTTGAGGATGTAAATGAATGAGTAATAATGATGATAATAAAGATTTTATTGATGATAATCAATAAAATATAATAAACAATAATGATGGAAAAACAACAAAAGAAATAACCACGACGAAACAAAGTAGAAAAACAAAAACAACAACAGAAAATATATAAATATAGATATATTTATATATATCGAAATATAACATAGAGAAAAATAGAAAAAATGACGCAATAATAGAAAGAAAGAAAATCTCATGATGATCAATATAGTGATATAAATATTTATATCATAGGAAGAAAAAAGATACATATATGTGGTCACTCGAACCACACATAGGACAGAAAAAAAGAAATAATATATATTTAAACTATACGTTGGCGTCATAGAATCACATCTATGGACGCTAACACTAAGCCACTTTCTTTCTCTTTTTGAATGAGTAATTTCCGTGTACAACCTCTAGAATTCACTAGCTCTGTTTGTGCTAAGACGGTCGGCGCCACCCGGCGAATTCGTCATATTAATAAATAAAGCGATATAAAAAAAAAAAAGTCCCAAAAAGTGCCGTTCCCAGGTGTAACATATTTACATCCCAACCATTTGGGCTCATATTTTTAGTATAAATAGAACTTAGGGAACTATGATCGCAGTCATCATCGTGACCTTTATCAGTTGATGTATAATGCAATTAGTAGCAAAGTCATGCCATCATTTTGTGAAGACCGTATCTCAACCACTTTTTGACGTTGCATGTCGCGAGAGCACTCAGTCGAAAGCCAAACATCGACGCTATCTGTAATAAAAGTTTAGTAAAAAATCACCCTGTAGTAATGAAGATATTTTCATCGTATTGTAAACATCTGCAAAGTGGTGAGCCTTAGTTTGCAATCTGATCTCAAATAACTGCACTTAAGCCTGGCCAATTCACTTGAAAATTTTATTCATGAATTTTCATGAGCCTAGCAACGTGTGGTAAAATTTTCCGACTCATAGCTCAGTCCAGAACCGTGATAGAGTGATCAAAAGACTTCGTCACGGTATCGCTTACCAATCAATGAGATCTTGATGTTATAGGTTACGCTTTTGACTTAGTATACTCGATATAAGGAACTGCATTTAGCACTAAATAACCGCGAATAAACTTTAATATCATAAAACTACAAACAAAAGTTTTCTGACATCACGGTTTTGGTTATTGACTTTATAAGGATGATTACATGATTTAGCTACTAATTGCATTATACATCAACTGATCAAGGTCGAGTTGGTACCTGCGATCAGGGTTCACCGAGTTCTATTTATGGTTAAAACATGAGCCCAAATGGTTAGAGTTTGAATACTTTCCATCTGGTAGCGACGGGAGCACGACTATTGTGTAAGACAATTGTTTGTAGGACAATTGTGGGAACAGAGAATAGTGTGCAAGATGATTATGAAAATAGATGGTCATGTACACCTCGATTAGTTTTATCTACATCTATTAATACTACAATTATTCTCAGTAGTGTTAAACGTGAAAGCTGAATTCGACCATTCAACTATCATTTCCACTACTCAACAATTCAACAATTGAACAATTCAAGTATTCAAGAATAATTACTCTCTCAAGAGGGCTTTGTCTTCAACCTCATCCGAGCGCGAACTTCTTCTTTTCCACGGATCTTCTCTCACACTCAGGTGTGGCTATAGGCTTGTCCCTTTCTGTCGAAGAGTTTTGCCATCACCATCAGCTATGCCTGTCGGATTTTGCTCTTCCTTCTCAAAGGGCTTTGCTCTCGCCCTCAGCAGTGCATGTGAGTTTTGCCTTCACTTTCAAGAATAGTTGCATAGTTAAATTCAACTTTCACGTTTAACACAACAGAAAATAATTGTAGTATCGATTGGTGTAGATAAAACTAATCGAGATGTACATAACTGCCTGTTTTCATAATCATCTTGTACACAATTGTCTTACACACAATTCTCTGTTCTCGTAATTATTCTACACACAATTGCTTTACACACAAATATCCATACACACGATCGTCTGCACACAATTGTCTTACGCACAATAGTCATAGATCCTACTAGAATTGGAATACCAATTGATCAGTCCCTGGTATTCTCTCGTCAGTAGGTGTTGAATAGGTGCTATAGGTACCATACAGGTGTTCAAGTGCTGCAGGTGCCGGCGGTTCCCAACCTGTACTTTCCCCTTGGTGTGAACATAAAATTATAATAAATAAAAATCATATTCTTTGAATAATGTGGCCAAGTTTTTTTGAATAGAAATAGTACTTAAATAATATAATTATCAAAATTCTCATTGTTGTTTACAATGTCACTGTAATTCCCGATAAAATAAGAAAACGTTTTATGTAAAAGAGTAGCAGCCAAACAGTCATATACATAACAATTAATAATATCGGATGCAAGAGGTTTTCGTATTTGAATCGTATTTTTATCACAATTGGGCATCGGTATCGATATCCATATAAAAAATGCTTTTAGAACGGCAGTGTAAACTCAAACAAAGAATCATATGAAACTATTTAAAGAATATGATTTCTGCTTATCATAATTTTATGTCCAAACTCACTTGTAAAATTCTAAATTATTAACAAAGCACCTATCATCCATTTCAAAATAGAATGTACTCCACTGATTTTTGAATAAGTCGAGAACACAAGTAGCTAGAAACCTACGGTTTTCACTAATCGAAATAGGAGACGAGGGCACATCTTTTTCTTTTATATTATATAAGACGAAGTCCTTTTAAAACTAATTAACTTCGAGAAACATGCAAAAGAATTCATGAAAGTGACCTATCATCTCGATGGAATTTTGATTTTGATCTTCGATTTAGATAGAGGGACTTAAGATCTATAATTCAAGATAGAATGCCCTTTCCTACTTTTCCTTGCATTTTCATCGAAATGTGCAGCTATTATGACAAAAAGTGCAAAAACTTAGTAAAACATCAGTAAAATTCTCTGTTTTTGCGCATGTAAATACATGATTACATTTGCTCAACGTTAGAATGCAGTAAGAGAATCCATTGTGTTCTATCTTGAATTATAGATCTCAAGTCCCTCTATCTAAATCGAAGATCAAAATCAAAATTCCATCGAGATAATAGGTCACTTTCATGCATTATTTTGCATGTTTCTCGAAGTTAATTAGTTTTAAAAGGACTTCGTCTTATATAATATAGGAGAAAAAGATGTGCCGTCGTCTTCTGTTTCGATTAGTGAAAACCGCAGGTTTCTAGCTACTTGCGTTCTCAAGTTATTCAAAAATCAGTGGAGCACATTCTATTTTGAAATGAATAATAGCTGTTGATAAAACATTGAATAACAATCGAGTCAAAACAAATAATAAAACAATGATCGTCATTTTTAACTAGTATTGGTAGATTAATTTAAATCATAATGACGCGGCGATCTTTATGATCTTCTCCACGATTATTGCAACTATAGTTACCAAATGAGCACTATAATCAAGTTATTCTGTTACAGGCAACCAAATATATTGAATCCCTGTTCACATCTATGAGCAATTATATCGACATCTCTGTTGTGTCAGTCTAGGGCCAAGTGAATCGACAGTCGATGAACGTTACTTGTGAGTAATATAAGTGCAAAAAGTATACAGTCAAAAGATTTCTATTGAGTATAGTTACATCAAAATATTATTTTAAATAAATAGTTCTATAATGAAAATGTAACTTGAAGAAAGGTCTATCGAAATATCTATAAAGCACCGTTGATATCTATTTATTTTCTTTTAAACAGATGCCAACAATGTTAGTGAGTGTCAATAACTGTTCAAGTCATTTAGTATGTGACTAAAATAGACCCGTTCATACATATAGTTTACTCAAAGTACTTCAAATTTGGCATCAAAATGATCAGAAATTCATGATTTTTCATTCTATATGTGATTCAATTAGGCTCAGCTAGTAAAAAAAAAGGGGCCAAAATAGGGTCTTATGCGGATCCGTCCTTTGGCAGACAATTATGCCTGCATATTTGTTCTGATTTATGACACCAACAATCTACGAAATTTGACAGAGAGTAGCAAGGCTCTCGATGTGGGAGGGGATGGAGTGAGCTATCACCCCCCACTTTTCCAGTATGCCTGTAAAGATTTTCTCACTATATGTCTACAAAATTTTCTGCTGCGCTTAGGTTTCTGACAGACAGTCTGAGATCTCTGCCGAGCTTGACAGACAGTCTGGGGTCGCTGCGGAACCTAACAGACAGTATGAGATGTCTCCCGAAACTGGCAGACAGTCTGAGGTGTCTGCCAAATCTTGCAGACCGTCCGAGTTCCAGCGAAATCTAATTGATAGTCAGGAGTGTTTGTCAAATGTGGGAAAGGATGTTATAAAATTTATCGCTGAAGAGTTTGTTAGCAATCCACATAGAGTCGAGAGTCGTAGACTTACGGGGGAACCTTTTCAAGTGCCCCCTACGATTGCAATGCTTTTTTGCCTGTAGATAGTAAATCGTGTCTTAGCAATAAGCCTAAAAGGGTTTAGATTCCTATTGAAATTTGGCAAAACTACGAGATTTTCAATATGTCTATTTCGAAAAGACCTCCGTGTGGGCCCCCGGTATGAATAAATCGTATTTTTGAGTTTTCGCCTGAAGCTCCACGCATACAGAGATCTGAACGAGACTAGCTTGTGTAGAAAAGTTTAGAAGTTTCGAACAAAGTCTCGCCGAGATATACAGCTTTCAAATTTTAATTCCTACTCTGTAGATAGCTTATAAAACATGCATTTTTTGAAAGCTTCACATCTCGGCGAGACTTTGTTCGAAACTTCTAAACTTTTCTACACAAGCTGGTTTCATTCAGATCTTTGTATGTGTGGAGTTTCAGACCAAAATTCAAACATATGAATTTTTCGTACCTAGGGTCACCCACAGGGATCTTATCGAAATAGACATATTGAAGATCTCATAGTTTTACCAAATCTCAATAGGAATCCAAACCTTTTCAGGGTTATTATTAGAACATGATTTACTATCTACAAGCAAAAAAGCATTGCAATTGGAGGGGGCATCTGAAAAGGTTCCCTCGTTAGTGTATTTAACATCAGAAAGCGTAGCCGCCTCCATCGGCAGAATACAAAATAAACAAATTGTTCTGGTTTTTGCCAGCCTAGAATAGTTCACATTTTATTGAATTACCATTCCGGGACTAAATCTTTGTTATTCCGTTGCAAAAAATTGCCGCCTTCAGCAGCATTCTATTGATGTTCTTCTGTATCCTACTGATGGTAAATTTATTTTTTAATACGACCAGTTTGTCGCCACAGGAGTGTATCTTCTAGACAATGCAAAAAAACAATTTTCGATCTGTTGAATCTTCAAAAAGTCATAAAAGATTTGCGGAAAAATATTTTCACACATATGTCGGCAAGTTTATATCCTCCCAAACAAAAAAACGCGACAAATTGAATTCTCGGCGAAAATACATGTCTGCGAAAATTTGTGGATCCTACCTACCAAATTTTTTAGCCCCTCCCACTCCTGAAAAAATCGAGAGCCTTGGTTACAGAAATGGTTCACTATTATGATGCATGATTAAAAAACAATTACTGTCGTAATTAGGAACAAAAAATGGCTGAAAAATCATATTTAGAGATAAAAATAATTATCGTCAGAATTAGGGACGAAAAAAAGCTGGCCGATAGAATTAGGGAAAAAAATTTTTCCGTTACCCTTAGGTGTCTTCATTTCAAGGTTTGTATCTTGATAAATGAAAATACAGTAACCTTGAACCGCTAAAATATGATAGAGCTTGATCCGCTCTACAAAATTGTCTCAGACACCTTTCCTCTATCTCTCAATAAAAACATAGAAAAAAATAATTTTTTTCTTAAATTGAATATTCCTATGTAATTTATTGTAAGCGTCGTAATTAGAGAACTACTACCTAATTCTGTTAGGTGAAGATGTTTTTCGTAGACCGATGATTTCACTATGAAAACGTTGAAACTCGAAAGCCAACAATATATCGTTTGAAAGAGGAGAATGCGGCAATATAAAGATATTTTTAATCGGATGTAAAATAGTCGCGTACCAGTTGAAACAAAAATGAGTAAAAGTTTTCCGACAGAATTAGGGAAATTGACTGTATACATTTATTCATGTCTTTTTGCCGAAGATTTACTCATCATTTTTTTAATCTAATTCTTCGATGAACTTTTCTTCTTTATGTCATTGATAAAACTTTTATTTGTCTTGAAAACCGCATGCATCTATTAGGGGTACACCAGCTCAAGCTCATGAGTCGGCTCAAATGAACTTTTGAGCTGGTCAAATAGTTCGTTTTGAACGAGCTGAGCTTTTGAAACAGCTCACTTCAAATGAGCTGAGCTGTTCGATCAGCTCTTGAGGGTGAGCTGAGCTTTTGAAACAGCTCACTTCAAATGAGCTGAGCTGTTCGATCAGCTCTTGAGGGTGAGCTGAACTTTTGAAACAGCTCACCTCAAATGAGCTGAACTGTTCGATCAGCTCTTCTGAGTGAGCTGAACTTTTTAAACAACTCAGTTCCCATGAGCTAAGCTGTTGCAAAAGTTTAACTCGTTAGAAAGAACTGCCGTGTATCTTCAATTTTTATTATAGGAAACTAGCCTAAGGTCCTAGTATATTAAGATAGCTAAGCATATCTGAGTCCTACTACGAATAGACATGCGAAGGCCCTCCAGTCTTTTCATAGAGAAGTATCCTTCGACGCTGGAGCCCTACTATATGGAGGTAGTCCTGGGTCATCTAGCCGTAGTATACGGGGTATCCTTAGGCCCTCAAATCCTGTTATAGAAGGATGTGTTTAGGTTTTCTAATCCACTTATCAATATCCGCGCTAGCGGCAGGTGGGTGTTGCGGAGCTTATACCCCTCCAATAACTTGAAATTTTTCTGTTTTTTTCAGCGGCGGGAGCTGATTTAGAACAGTTTTTATTTTTCAAAGCAAATTTTGCTCTAAATACCCTTTTACCCCCTACCAAAAAGTATTGCGCTCATTTACAACCCGTTACATCCTCCCAAACTTAAACCCTTCGCGCGGGCTCTGATCTTAATACAAATAATTCAAAATTACTATTAGAAATATTTATATATACCAGTGTTACATCCTGTATGATTTAAAACTAATTTTAAAATTATTTACAAATATGACTATTAGGTTCTGTATCATTTAAAATTAATTTTAAAATCATTTATATATATTAGTGTTAGGTCTTGTGTGATTTAAATATGATTTCAAGAATATTTTTATCCATCTATGTTAGGTACTATGATAGTGGCATAGGTTGGTTGGATAGATTGTTGTGGTTACATGTTTGAGATCTCTTGACACAGCTTTCTAATATGACTAGAATACCTAAACACATCGGAGTATAACCGGATTGGAGGGTGACAGGGTGCTCCGTATAATACTGGTAGAGGAGGTAGGAGTACCTCTATATACTAGAATTCTAGTGAGTTAGGTTACACCCGTATTGTAGGCCTAGTGGGTCCGTGATGTCCTTCTATAACAGGACTTTAGAGCCCTAGCGTGTTGATTTGTGGCAAAAAACAAATATTCCTAGCTATCTCAGTACAGTAGAACCTTAGGCTAGTTTCCTATAATAAAAATTGGAGATACACGGCAGTTCTTTCAAACGAGCTGAACTTTTGCAACAGCTTAGCTCATGGGAACTGAGTTGTTTAAAAAGTTCAGCTCACTCAGAAGAGCTGATCGAACAGTTCAGCTCACCCAGAAGAGCTGATTGAACAGTTCAGCTCATTTGAGGTGAGCTATTTCAAAAGTTCAGCTCACTCGGAAGAGCTGATCGAACAGTTCAGCTCACCCAGAAGAGCTGATCGAACAGCTCAGCTCACCCAGAAGAGCTGATCGAACAGCTCAGCTCATTTGAAGTGAGCTGTTTAAAAGGTTTAGCTCTTTCGAAAGGAGCTGATCGAACAGTTCAGTTCGTATGAGCTGAACTGTTTTAATAAGTGAGCGCTCGAGCTAGAGCTGAGCTTTGAGTACCCCTAACTGCTACATATGTATGCTTACATTTTTGCTGCATACAAGTAGCGACTAGTGCACCGATTGATGTAGTTTCCCTAATGAAGTTGTGGTCGCATTTACCAGCTTTCGATCATTTTTCTAATTTTTTAATCTCATCTGTAAATTTGTTTATGAAATTAACACATGAGCTATTCAATTATTCTGATAAATCACGCTGCACATCATCCTTGTGAATCCCTCATGATCTGTTTCACATCTCAATTTCTATCTTACGATTTATATCTTCATTGCAACCGTAACGTTGTCGATGAATAGTCTAGTTTTTGGATAATTCTGTAGCTATGCTTCCACATATCTCGCGCCTTCTTCTTCCAAAACCTTATCAGCCTCTAATCTATCATAACGTTTGTACTATTTTTTCTTCGAGTAATTCTGCTGTAATCATCTAAGATATTATCAGATGAGTACATGCGTCATCATTTTCGTTTTCATTCTTTCTTCTTTTTACAGCTTAATTTTAATTCAATCTCGAAGTATACTAGATGTACAACCTTGCATGCACAGTTAATATCCATTGAATTCCTATTTATATTTATTCATGTTCTTTTTTCCCTATTGCAATTGTCACTTTCAATTATAGCATTTTCTTTTCGTTATTCGATCCGTCAAACATAGATATAGTCGCATAAAGATCATTCCATTTATTTTGAAATGATTTACATCGACTTTTCCTTTGTCAGTGACCTATCAAGGTCTGATGATTGTAATATTAGTCCACCTGACTCACATAGTACATGTTGTTATAATATTCTTAGTTTTAATACATGAATGTCTGATAATAGTATTATGTATCTTTACAAAATCTCAGAAAATAGTCCCACTCAGCTTTATTAAACAATAAAAATTCAAAGTTTTATCGTTGATGTTATGTGGCAACCGATATAATTCGTTCATCTTAATATATCACATATAAATGAAGAAAATATTCCTATATTTGGTTAATTGTTACAAGATGCCATATTAATGTTAGCACGAGTTTTCGTATTATTCGTGACATAGTTCATGAAAAAGAACGTGAAAAAAACAGTAGATTGTTAATACCCATCTATCATTGAAAAGACACGATCTCAGTGCTTAACGGATGTAATATCGATTATGTTATGTGACCTACAAAAATAATCTGAGATCGATGAGGCATGGTTATTAAACATGTTGAGAGCTGTTTTCAACCTTTTAAAGACACATCTAATTGTACTTTTTGACACATAATCGTATTTGAGAAAAGTTGTTACTGTCTTACAAAATATGAGTATTATTTTATTAAAAGATATCTGAGGAACTCTTCCACGGTATCAGATATTTTATTATTAGACATTCGTGCATCGAAAGGAAATATATTACAACAACATCTGCCATTGGAGTGAGATAGATTGATATGAGAATCATCAGATATGGTAAGTTGCTAACAAGGAAAAAGTCGATGTAAATAGTTTCAAAATAAATTGGATGACCTGTAGTTTTTCTCGCAAGACCATTTATAACATGTCATAGTCTTATCTTTAGATGAACTAATGATGTTACGAAGACCAAGGCGATTTCGATCACGTGTCCAAATGTGGCTCCTTGTGAGTCTGATATTTGTTTACATCGTACTGCAACTCAACGGTAAATGAGTTTGTATTATACGTTCTTGACTTGCTTTTCATTCATCGCATATAGTTAGTATTCCCAATGCGCCACCTTTGGATATTTTTACATGCAATTTGAACAAAATTGGTCGACTAACACTATTCAAAACGTATAGTGAGTGAAATAATTTTTGATACACCAAACTAATGGTTCTATTTTAACACTTGCCCCTCTGCAGAAGATGAAAATCAAAACCTGATTCTACTATTGGATACTCTAAAAAGATATGCAATTTATTCCTCGCTTCAAAAAGAATTGAAAAGTTGCAACGAATGCTGAATCTTTTAGACGTTCTGTACGAAAATGAATTCATATCGATTCTTTTTTCCTTGTAGCAAAACGAATTCGGTGTGAGTACTAGATCTATATCAATCACTTTCAACGTTCAGTATGATTAGATATATTGCATGACTAAGACTGTCGGGTCTGAAGTTTCGAGTTTGTTTTTTGGTCTTACATGCACTTACCTATCTACTTATTCATCGAACCACCTATTCACCTGTGTATTTGTTTAAATAGAGTATCTAAAAAACCTATTTGAACATATACGACATTTACTTTATGAGGCAAGTTTTAGGACACCGAATAAACCTCTCCTTAGATATGATTATAACAGTAGTGGATCAAAGTCTCTACTCTGTTCTACAATGATTTAAAGTTATTCGATTATCCTCTTTTCTCGTTTTTTTCCTTTCTGCTATTTGAAAGCAAGATAATCTACAATAGTCAATGTGCATCATTCGATTAAGTGTTAATGATTCTCTGTGCAGAAAACCCACTTTTTAAGCTGGTTTTATTCGTTTTTCTCAAAGATAAGAGAGTCGCACGTATGAAAGATTTATTTTTTGACTCACTGTATATATCTGTGTGTGAAAGGATGTAGATAGGGAAGACCATTTGTGTACGAAAAAATTTCGAGTTTGCTTATTAGAATCAACTGAAGACAGAACCTTAACAATGATCTACTAGCAAGTTTCTTAAACTTTAACTGTCATATATTTTAGATGTAAATTTTTTACAGGCTCTTGAAAAACAGATTTTCCGGAGATAAGAAATATATGACTTGCCATCTGATAGAACTGAGTGGGGGTGATCAGAAATATTGTCTTAGAATTTGTGGAAAATCCTACTGATAATTGAGAACATAATGTTTTCTGTAATTTCGTCTTTATGTGATATAAAGGAGTTTGCATTTTCTATTCCGCCGTTGAAATATTTCTAGAAGTCAAAATTAGTTTATTCTATGCAGCAAATCGGCTTTAGTCTAAATAAAAAGATATTAGAGTTTGTCAGAATAACTATGCTCTTGAACAACACAGTTTAGAAGTAAAATACTCATGATTCATTTTGTGATCTTTCTCTTTTAATTCTGCATAGAGTATTATCGCCACGTTTAAGTTTGACACTAAAGGTTATTTTTTGACATCTTTTGCATGATCAAATTCATAAGGTTGAAAAATTGATAGAACTAATCTTGCGAGTTCGCAAAAACTTTTTCAGTATTCTTTGAGTTTTTGATTTTGCTGATTTCATTATCATGTTCATCTCGGTAGATTATCTAATATTAACTTTTTAGAAGAAGTTTTTTAAAAACGAGAAAACTTGTGAAACTTTAAAATTTTTAGCGAACGAAAAAACGAATACTGTAAAAATATTTAGTCCACTCATTTTTAGTGTTTTTTCTAATATTACAATCACATAATATTAGACAATTGATTACATTCGACACGACGGTACAATCAGTCTGATCAAAAGCCTGAAGAATCTTTTTAAAAATGTTTTGGAGAATTCTAGGAGCAAAAGTTGTCATAGACTCAAAGTTGCCAGACCCCGTCTTCATGAACTTCTGGAGTAGGCCTAGAACAGTTCCAGATCATGAGTTCAGATCAAATGATCGAAAGAACTGGTCAAACAGATCAGATTGGATCCGGGATCGGTTCGAACAGATCCTACAGATCCGAACTAGAACTGAACTTTTCGAAGCCTACTCTGGAAACCCCAAGGTCCAAAAATGGCCTCAAGTCTCCCCCCTCACCCTGCAAATCCATAGTTTTCAATATTTTGAGCTGAAATTTTTACTGTAAGTAGAAGGACTCGATCGTGGTGTGTATTTTTTTTTTGAAAAAATTCCTTATACTTTAGGCAGTAGAGCCAAAATACTGAAAAAACCTCGTCAAAAACCTAGTTTTTCAGGATG
>JAJEKB010018663.1:0-23976 GCA_022393335.1 Macrotrachela quadricornifera
CCCCCCCAACCTGAAGAGCAGTCTGTTGATAATACTTTTGTCCAAGATTTATCTTGATATGCTATGCAAAACTGCGATCCAGCTGTAATATTTTGCAATGTTGATATTTGACCAGAACTGGAGTCAACAACTGAACTGAAATCCGTACAATATTCTTCAGTATACATGGTCGTAAAGCCACCACAAGAACTAGTGACACACTTAAGCGTACTATTTGTAGCAGGTATTTTAGGAGTTTGATTTAAAATTGTACTTTGATCACAGTAGGTAGTACTGGTACCATAGGTCCAAGATCGTTTGTATTGATACGATTGTGTAAACATTACAGTAACTTTTGAACCTGTTACGGTTTGAGTCATTGGTTTCCATGTAACAGTTCCACCATAAAAATGTGTTAATTGAACAAAGGAAAAATTCCAAAAACATATTAAGAAAGAAACAGTACTAATCCACATCATTTCTTTTTTTTTATCTAAAAACAACAGGTTAATATCCTAGTGACTAATAAATCCATTTCGATCTCAAGTCCACTCGCATATTTTTTTCTATATACCAAAAATCTACTATATATGACATAAAAAATTCATATTTATACTCAGAAAGATAATAGAAACTTAGGGAAAAATTTAAAATAGTGTTGATTCACAGTAAGTTTAATTGAAATACTACTAACAAAATAAAGAATAATGTTCATAAGTCTGATAGCTTAATGAAAAAATAACTTTTTAATCATTGTTAAATGATTTTATAGTATATATTAAAACATTAGGATAGGTGCAGATGAGTAATTATTATGGTTAACACTGTATCTTTACTTAATTATTGAATTAAAATATAAGTAAGTATCATCTGCTAAATTATCAACTGTAATTATTAGATGAAATCTTTATTAATGCTTTAATTTCATTAAGATAAGTTCATTTTAAGAACAAATCGCACACTTATAACAATGGTTATTCAAAATAGAAATGGCTGATTGTTAATTATACTCAAGCATACGTTCGGTTCTGAAAATAAATTAACTCTTTTTTTCTTGTCTGACATATCTCGCTGTATCCATATTATTTTTCGGAGAATAGATATGCGTCTTAATCTCTCTCACAACATTACTTGCGGAAAATTTATCATACGTATCTTTTCTAGATTCTTGAAGAGAATCTTGTAGCAAAACTATACTTGTCAAATTGTAATGATCCGGTCCAATCCAAAATCTGACTTATTTCGACATTTTCTGATTATTAGAATTTAACAACGAATGCATTGTAGATTTAATAAAAATTCAATTTGTTTAGGTCGCGTGCGAAAAACATGTGAACAGACTATGAAAAATTTACTCGAGAAATATAACTTATCAAGATCGAAGAAATCCAACAATACATATCCTTATCTAATACTTCTTTTATTCAAAAAGGATCTCCTTATCTGTCTAAACTTGTATTCAATACAGTTCATCAGAAAGAAAAAAAGAAACTCTTTATACTTTGACATGCTTGCTGATGCTAACGTATGCTTCGATGCCAAAATCATCGAATGAATTACAGAGGAGCTTACTTTTTTTTAATTAAGATATTTTTCAGAGTTCGTATAAAACAATCTTTTCTATGGATTTTGTCAATAAAAATTGAAACACAATGGAATAGTTTCAACTTGTAATGCAACATTTGATTTAAAAAATATGGCAATTTTATCGAATTAGGTAAAATATAATTCATCTTTCTTTGGATAACACAAGTTTTCGATATTTATTAGATGTTTCCAATACTAAGTCATACCTTATGAAGATAATAAGAAATTTTTCTAATAAATCTTCTCCACTTCTATTCAGTATTCAAATTGATTAAATCTTTCTCCAAAAACAAGAGCATAGTGACTAATTAATTAAAGTTGTTTCTTGATTATTCTACGATTTTAAGAATACGTATTATGAATGTTCATCAAAATGAAAAATTAATAGTATAACTTAATTGCATAAATGTATTAAAATGTATTATTTTCATTCGTTGATAAAGAAAAACCAATGTTGAATAAACAACATCAATATGCAAGAAATAATAAAAACTAAAATTTGAATATATTAAAGAACAATCTTGATTTGCGCATTATCTTTGTACAATGGAGGCCGCATAAAACATTCAATATTATTTTTTTCGAATGTTTGTATAAACAATCTTCTTTACAAACTTTCTCTTTCTGCTGATTCTTTCATTATTATTATTATTCTTAAAAAATGTTTGTTTACATATTTGAATTAATTCTACTTTTGATGACAATCAAGTAGTCAACGAATGACTATGTTACTATTCTTTAATATATTCATGATCAAGTTTTTTTTTTAATTTCATTTGCAATTCGAGTACATTATTTTTCATTCGGTATTGCCTTTAATCATAATGTCGATTATTGCTCTGATTACTTGGATTTCATTTCGATCTAAAAAAAAATATTATTTCAAAATTTATACAAATTAAATCTAAAAAATTTCGTAAATATGCATGGTTTTAATTATCATAATTTATAAAGTGATTAAATCACTAAAAATAAGAAAAAAACTAATTATAATTTTTGCTTCTGCAGATTTCTAATCTGTATTAGTTTATAATTCAAAGATATTCATATGTGAAACCTAGAAAAACATTCAGATGAATTTTTATATCAAAATATATTGGTGATGTGAAAAATATTGAAATGGAAAAGTAGTTTCACATACAAATTTTTTGAAATAGGTTTTATGTCTAAAATTCAGTTTGTAAAATACGATAACCATGATTATAACAACGACATGCAAGCATTTTTACTTTTGTTTACGTTGCAGCAATTCATAATGGTCAACGCAACCATAGACTACCATTCAAATAGCTATCTGTAAAGTTGACAGTTGTGTAGAAAATTGCAACGAAGCATATCTAGATTAATGGCGTAATCATCAAGGGAACGCTGGAGTGCGATGCCTCTTCTGTAAATGATTTTGACTACCTTGCAAATTTTTTCTGAAAATCAGTATTTTTTTATGATTCATTACTTATGTTATATTTCCATGTTCATATACACTGTTGCTGTTTAGTACTTATTAAAAAGACAAATACCAGGGCCGGGCGAGTCCGAGTCATCCCTCGAGCTCGAGTCGACTCCAGTCACATTTTTTTTGACTGTGACTTGACTTGTTTTCGAAAATTGAATAGCGTTGACTAGACTGTTTATCTCAAATCATTGATTGGAACAAGTTTTTATTTGCTTTTTTTCAAAAGGAAATCCTAATTTATATGATTAGACTCACTTGTTTGGTGCTTTCGTCATAATGGAGTACATTGTTCTGAATAGTTTTTTTAAAATTTTTTTCGGTCAATATAAGTGCGTGGCCGTAAATCATAGCTACGCGTATTCTCCGATATTTTTGTTGTTTTTTGCAATTTGATTTCAACTCATCTTTGAAGGGTGTGTATGTATGTATAATAAATTAAAACGAAACCTTACATTGAATCGGCGTATCATATTTTTATCACGATATATTATAGTTGTTGTGAAAAAGTATTTTGATCACCAAAGTACTTCGTTACTCGTTTCACATTATCTATTCCTCACCAGAGAGTTAGGTGCATATTCTTCTTCTGATATAGATCCACCCTCGTATTAAAAAAAGTCAATATCAATCTTTTGATAAGGTTGTCAAAACAATTATATGTGTTTCTGGCATAGCGATACCAAATGAACCTGCGTTTTCGCAAAATGCCCTTCCAATGACATCGAATTCTTCAAATTTTATAAAAGCTAATATTTCTGTCCTAATATCTTTGAAATGCAAAAAGATATTTAATTCAAATGGTAGTAAATAATTTTTACTTGAAAATAAGTTTAAAGTTAGGGTCTTATTTACTAAAGCATAAAATTCTTCACTGTGATATGATATTGTATAAAGTAGAAGAGTTGATTTCGGCGCTCTTCTGTTGTTAATTGGTCTAGATTAGCTGCGTTATTTTTTTGTTTATATTTAATCTATTCTAGATTGTGCGCGAAAAACTGAGAACTAAATTTCAAGTCGTAGAAAACTTTTTTTGAAGTTCTTTATAAACATAAACAAAAAAAGTCACGAAAAAGCAGCAAAAGTAACTTGACTCGACTCGACTCGAAAATAGGAATGACTCAACTTTACTTGACTCGGCACCGTTAAGAAATAATTCGGGCTCGACTCGCCCAGCCCTGACAAATGCATATTGTGAAAGGTGAAAGAACTTGCTATTTCTCAATTACAAAACCATCATAAATTATTTAGAATCAATCACAGAGCCGGAAGAGCCCAATACATAAATATTTGTCTACATTCATTTAAACTTGTGTTTATAGCTGTGCCAATGTTCATAGTAATGCATATTCTTCTAAACCACAATTCAGATAGAGAATCAGAGTATTTAACTGCGTATTTAAGTAAATAATGAAATGTAGTATATGAATAATTGTCGCAACGACAAAAGAAAGCAATAAATAACTGCAGATGAAAATAATTTATTTAAAATAGTATGTCGAATTTATCAATTGTTAAACAATATCAGAATCAGCTGTTGTCATCTATTACTTTTTTGTATTTTCTTCTCGATGTTTTGCTATTCTTCCTCTCTTTATGTTATACATAGTTTTCATTATGTTATACGATCATATGGGAGTGAGCAATTTGACTGGTACCCCCATTTTTGTATAGTTCTATTGTAAGGATAAAACATACTATTGGTCGGGTCATATGAGAGAAGATCCCAGATAATCCTGGATTGGCCTGAACAACAGCATGTTCTATACTTGTAATAGTAGAGAAAAGCTACCAGCTTAGCGTTTCCCTACCATTGTAAGAATACAACATAGTATTGTTCTGGCTAATCCAAGATTATCTGGGATCCTCTCTCTTACGATTCGGGCAATAGTATCTTTTATCCTTACAATAGAATTATACAAAAATGGGGTACCAGTCAAGTTGCTCACCCCCATATGTATTGTGTCTTTTCTGTTTCTTTCCTTTGTGTGGAATAGCAGGTTTTTCCGCGCTTTGCTCTCTACTAGGTATTTTTCTTTGACTAACTTGGATATTACCATATCCAACGAATTGTTTAGAAACCTATATAAAGCGTCTATTTTTTCCATAAACACTGCCTGTACCATTATTGATTCAAAGTCATTTATCGCCAGTTTTGTTAATTACATCATAAATACCATACACATGTAGGTGTTCTCACTTTCATCTTTTTACTTTCTCTGCTGTCAAAACATGAAATTAACAGGAGTTAAATCGGAGTTGAAAAAAGACATCAACTTCAGCTCCATCCCAACTTCGCTCCTGACCATTTCAACTCCACTTTAAATTCAACGAGAAAAATCATCAACTTCGGATTTAATTCTAACTTCGAGCTGTAGTTGCTCAACATTGTTTTTATGTTTGAAAGAGAAGTAGAGCAAAACTTATGTCTTTTATTGATGAGAAGTGCACGTGAAACAATAATAGATAACATCGTTTATAATATTTTTCAATAGCCATAATTTTTATTGTGTATTCTTGAGGAATTTTTGTTAAGAATTTCTGAGAAATTTTAAAAAAAGTTAACTAAAATATTTGATTTAATTTTATCAATTTTTTTTTGTAAATAATGCTTAAATATATAGAGATTTTCTTCATACAGAAAAATAGCATCTAACAGTTTTTTGAATTATTCAGATCCATATTTTTCACATTGATTTATAAACACAACTGTCATATTTAGACGTAAAAGGATCTGTGAGTCATTGGAAAGTTATAATGAATTCATCAAATTTACTGTATAATTGCGCGAAGTCAAACAAGCTTATCATGAAGCTACTTTTTAATGATTTAACGATTGGACAACAGAATTACCTAAGCATCATCTAAAACTTCTTTTATCTGGTTTTATTAAAACAAAAGGATTACTGTAAAGGCGACTTTTAATAAAATACGGCATAGCGCATTTCTTGAAGATAGTTTGCTTCGCGTCGATTGACAGCTTTTTCTTATGAAAACATTAAAACAAGTGTGTATAATGTACTTATTAAAGAACTAGATTATTTAAAAGTTACAATAATTTAGAAAGTCAGAATAATTAAAAATAAGTTGTTACATGCTGTTTTTCTGAATATATAATAAAAAGATCGAAATTTTGTATTTCAATTAGAGGAAGATGATAGCATTGAAGGGTGTTTTTGTAATTTGGTCTAATAAATGAAACTGAATTGAGTTAAGTTAGAAAACATACACAAAAAGTTTATTAGAAAAGAACGTTTGATAGCATTTATCGTTGGAAAAGACTAACCCTTTCTTAATAAACATATTGTAAGTAATGACGAGAATGTTAACAAAATTGTAATTAAACACACTGGTTAGATAAGAGGAGTTGCAAATATCTGGCATATCAGTATTTTCAGTGCGATCATCTAATGTGAGTTAGTTGCGTAGTTTTTTGTGTACGATGTTAATAAAACCGTATGTCAAATAAAACAATTGATTTGAATATGTTTTTGAAAATAGAATGGTTTTATATATCTGTATGCTTGGTCGTGTGTATCTATAAAACAAAAGAAGCTAGTGATATGATTTTGATAATTATTAATTATCGGAATATTTCAAATATATTTCACTTTTGAATATTTTATTTTTGAAATTTACTTCCAGTTAACATATCTTAGAAGTATAAACACCAATAATCATATAACAAATTGAAGAACCTCCTCTCCTTTTTCCACCTTTCTCATGAACGGCTGGATAAAAATTTTTAAAACTCTCACGATATATAGACCTCGAGAAGTAGAGCAAAATTTGTCATAGATGAAAAATTCCCAGATGCCTCCTTCTATGAACTTTTGAGGTCCCAAGGTCTACAAGCTACTAAATGTGTTCCCCCTCGCAAAATGCGAGACCTCAATATTTTGAGCTAAAAATTTTTATGGAACAACTAGGGTCCCATCGAGGTGTGTGCTTTTTTTGTTTTGAAAAATATCGATTTCAAGCTTCAGAATAAGCAAAATATTGAAGACCTGACCAAAAATCTTGGGTATTACTATATTAAGAACTATTCTAGAGCAACATTTGACCAAACCAACAATAATAAAAACGAGGTTTCACTTGAAACTCGTACATTTTTTCGAGATACACTTTTTCAAAATTCCGCTTTTTCAGAAACTCCGGACTTGAGATAGATATAAATTTTATAGCAAGCGTAAAGAACATCTAGATGCACCTTTAAAGACAAAAATAGAAAAAAAAATAGTGCGTGAAAGGGGGCGTCTCCTTAAGATTATTTCAATCGAATAAAATACTATTGAATATGAAGATTCTTTCAAATGTTCTCTTTATTAAATTAACAATAAAATTAAAGAAATCATTATCGATTTAATCTTCATTTTTATTGTAACAAATTACAATCTATTCAAAATATATTTATTCAAATAAATCAATTTCCTTCGAGATATAGTATTGTCTAATTCAAACTATTGAATGAAATTTTCTTGTCAATATTTATGTCAAATAAAAAAAACCAGATAAATTATACAAAGTTCTTTGATATAATATTCAAAAGTTTTAGTATTATAATAGGTTTCGTTTGTTCATGAAATAAAGTTGACATAATGATAGAAGATTCTAAACTGTGATAGATGGAATATCTGAAGATTTGATGTGGATGACACGCACCTCTGTACTTTTACTTCTTTTAATTGTTGTCGAAGGAATATTCCGAGATATCAATGATGCATGCCGAGTAGTTGGTGCAACTGATCGTTTCACTTTATTCACACTAATTAAACTTTTTTGTCTTGAAGGTAATTGTAATTGATCATTATTGTTTGAAATTGAAAATCTTGATTTAGGTGCTTGAATATGACGAACACTCAATGCCGATGGTTTTGATCTTTCTTGATTTGTTGGACTAATTCGTGTTATTTTTGTTACCGAAATATTTGATGAATCTCTGTTAAGCGTTTTATTATTTTCTTCAACTGGTGATTTTATCATTTCGTTTCCTTTTTTTGATAATGTTGTATCCATTCGACTGACACGAGTTACATTGACATCACCAGGCTTTTGTATAGGAGATTGTTGTTCATTAACATCATTAATTGAAGAATTACGTTGTAATTTTTGATCCATGGAATCACGTGTACTCGATACATCACTAATTTTTGATTTTCGGTCTTCTGTAATTACGGAAACTGGTGTTGAAGGACTGGAAGTTGATGGTAATTTTCGGTAAATAGATAAATATTTTGCACTTGGCTTTTCCTCTTCTTCTTCTCCTCGACGACGTCGACGTCGACGCCCTACACCACCGCTAATAAATAGAAAAATAACGGTGTTTTTGAATTAAAAGTTAACACAAGCAAAAAAAAATTACTATAAACACCACCAACAGCAACAACATAAAGCTAATAATGCTAAGAAACCTAACACCGATAGAGCTATTATCATAGGTTCCAATGAATTACTCGTGCTTTTTGCTATAAAATTAATGATATCATATTTTATTATGATTTGTAAGATTTATTCAACTTACATGCAGTCGAAGGAATTTCAGTAGTGGTAGTTGAAGTAGTTCTACAACAAAAGCAGTCAAGTAAACTTAAAAAAAAACCAATGTTTTTTGACATACGTTGTGACACTTGTAGTTGTTGTTGTAGTACTGGTAGTGGAGGTTGTCGAAGTGGTACTTGTACTTGTAGTACTCGTGGTGGTACTAGTAGTTGTAGTACTAGTTGTAGAAGTAGAAGTGCTAGTAGTGCTAGTACTTGTACTGCTTGTGGTGCTACTTGTGCTTGTAGTGCTAGTACTAGAAGTACTAGTGCTGGAAGAACTTGTACTTGTGCTGCTACTTGTACTTGTAGTGCTAGTGCTAGAAGTGCTACTGCTAGAAGAACTAGTACTTGTGCTGCTTGTACTGCTTGTTGTAGTAGTAACACTAGTCGAAGTAGTACTAGTTGTAGTTGATGTTGTGATTGTTGTAGTAGTGACGGAAGTCGTGCTTGTTGTAACTGTGGTGGTCGCCGTAGAAGTCGTTACAGTAGTTGTGCTAGTGCTTGATCTAAATTATATAATAAATTATTTTGAATAAGCAGCAAACTATTTAAAAAAAACACTGTTTCTTTCATACGTAGTTGAAGTGGTTTTTGTCGTTGTACTAGAAATAGAGACAGAATGACTTAAAGTTAATATTTTAAAAAGAATTCTATACAGTTAATGGTAAATCAATCGATGTTTGACAAAAGTTTCATGGTAGAAAATTCTTCATGAGTAAATATATTTATATAGATATTCGCATGTCTATCTTATTCGTTCGCATAGATTGCGAAAGCCCAAAAAAAATACAGAACAAATGCCTAATTGTTCTAGATCGTAAGTTTTAAAAAACAGGAAATGATTTTTCAATCATTGTCAGTAGAATACAACAGGCAATTTAGTAGTGAGTTCTCATTCGAAATATTGCTTTCAACAAAGCACGTGAAGTATCTAGAATGGATCGTTTTTCATTGCACATTATTCTCTTAAGTTCATAAAAAAAAACAGCTAATATTTATGTCACATCAATCTATTTTTATATTGGAATACATTTTCTTCTGTCTTTTCCCTTTTCTTCAACTGAGTATAGTATATATATCGATAATATTTTACACAGCTGATGAATGAATTTGTCACATGACTTTTTATAAAAGGAAGAAAAATGAATTATTTAGTACCTGGTTGCGGTCGTGGTGCTAGTAGAAGTAGTGACTGATGTAGTTGTTGTTGTTCTTTTTGTTGTTGTCCTAAAAAATAAAAAGTAATAAAAACAACTTTTTATTATAAACGAAGAAGAAAAAGAAAGACGAAAAAATACTGACGTTGTTGTTGTTGTTTCACCCGGACCTAAATATTATCGTTTAGAATGTGAAAAAAAAGGTTTGTCACTTTACATAAAGATGTACTGCCTGCTGGAACAACAGTAAAAGTTGTACAATATTGATCTGATTGTATATATGCACTAAAATAAGATTAAAATACAGATGATTGGATTTTTTTACAATCTAACACCAATCGATACCTGTCTGTAGCTACGGCACAATAGACTTGTGAACCTATTTGCAAAGTTGTTGGAATCCATGTTTCAGTTATTGTCCAAACATTAGTTGAAACTTGTGTAAGAGTATTTTTATACATATACATTGGTGGCATAGTAAAGACATCTATTATAGTGGTTCCTGAACATCCTCTTACAACTGTTAAAGTAAAACTGAATTGAACACCAACTTCAATAGCTATACATTTCGGTAATGATGAATTAATCGTTGGTTTCGATGGACAAATTGATGCATTGACAATACGAACTAAAAATTGTATTGGAACTTTACTCAGAGCTGTAGTAGATGTTGCATTGTAAAAATCTTCAACCATTAAAGCTAATGCATAATAGTCTCCAACAGTTTTATTATAACTATTGAATGTCACTACACAATTTTCTTCATCTAATGAACTACCTGGTGCCATTTGACAAACATCACCACATTCATCAAATGTTGTCGTGTTTTTTGACCAGCGACAACTAAAAAAAATCGAATAAAACTTTCCAGTAAAAGTACGAAAATAAAAAATATATTACCGTAAATAATCATTATCAGCATCAATTGTTGGGATACTAATATCCGTAAGAGTGTTAACTGATACTTGAATAGCTAGAGAAAATAGGAATAATCTAACAACTACTGTTCGAATAAGTAGATAATATCAATAGAAATATTATTCTACATTCAATAAATTTGTACACAACGCTTTATGTTTGAATGATATCTCACTGTCAACTAGTGGATCTTATCTTTAAGCTAGTTTCACATTGTTAACGAAGTTGTTCCTGATGTGTTGCATCATTTCAAATTTAATAAGTGCAATTTATTGAAATTAATCAAACCTTTCTTTTTATAAAATTATTTTATTTTAAAGGCATGGACAAAAAATTCTTCATCTATAAAAACTAGATCTGCATTTAAAAGAATATGTTACTATGCCGATGTCTAAGAGTGTGGCCAGATATTGATGTATCTACAAATATATTTAGGTTTACAACTAGTAATCTGACATTTAGTGATAGTGAGTCGTTATATATAGAAATATTTCACTCGATGGAGCATTCTTTACAAAAGATCGATTTCCTCTAAAGATGTTGTTATACATAAAGATTGACTATTTCGTCTACGACAATTGAATAATCTGATTAGCTCAATATGGTATGTGATAACCTTTTTTTAGACCATATTCGTCATGATGTTGAGAATTTTTTATTATGTACTTGAGCATTATACATACAATACTTCTACGTAATTGTCTTACTTATGTGCATCTTTCTGAGAGTCGCTAGGATTGGCAATCCTCACACTCGATTCTCACCCTCATCCTCAATAGTTAAATATAAAAAAAATTATAAACCATGAGTTTTGATTTTTCGATGTTGACATTTAATTCCTGACAACATGATTTGTTAACATGTAGTTATGGAACTAATTGATAGATATTCAATCTTTGCTTTAAAAGTCAGATTAAATTCATACGATAGGTACTCATCTCAAACATGCACGTTTTTTTAAAATGTTGTATGAACATCGATAAACACACTCTCATTACCTTAAATTAACATGAAAAATGTACATACGTGAAATAATTGTTGCAACTGGTGGTGTATTAATAATTCCATCTGATCTAACTGTCAAATCAATACAACATCCAATGGACCACTCAGCATCAGTACTAAAACAGCCAGTTTGTGTTAATGTTGTCGCTCGTTTTGAGCGTTCTCTTTTTTTCCTGCCGTGACTGTGAGATGAAGAGCATCTTGTCGATAATACTTTTGTCCAAGATTTATCTTGATATGCTATGCAAAATTTCGATCCAGCTGTAATATTTTGTAATATTGATATTTGACCAGAACTCGAATCGACAATTGAACTGAAATCTGTACAGTATTCTTCAATATACATACTCGAATAATTACCACAAGAACTAGTGACACATATAATCCTATCATATGTAGCAGGTATTGTAGGAGTTTGATTTAAAATTATACTTTGATTACAGTAGGTAATGCCCGAACCATGAGAATTAGTCCAAGATCGTTTGTATTGATATGATTGTGTAAACATTACAGTAACTGTTGATCCTGTTACGGTTTGAGTCATAGGCTTCCATGTAACGGTTCCTCCATAAAAATGTGTTAATTGAACGAAAGAAAGATTCGAGAAAAGTATTAAGAGAGACAGAGTACTAATCCACATGATTTCTATTTTTATCTAAAAGGAGTGTGTCAATATGAAAGTTAGTGCCTCTTTAAAACATAGTGATGAAGTATGAATATATGTGCCATAGGTAATAATATCAAAGCATCAAAAGAAATGCGCACAAAGCTCCTAAAAAATTATCGCATGTGCAGCAAAATATAATAATTAATGTTCTAATGGCTTAATAAGCCCGTCAAGACCTTGAGTCCACTGAAATATTCTATTTTATATACTAGAAATCTACTATGTATGACATAAAAAATTCATATTTATACTCTGAAAGATATTGGGTTGGTAAGAAATATTTTGCGTTTTGCCGAAAATTTCCTAGAATGATCGAGAAAGTTCTAGAAGTTTCCATACTAAGAGTATATGTAGGGGGTATGAATATCTTTCGAATAATAATAAAACTGTAGACATGAATGTTAATCTCGAATTAGAAACGAAAATAATTGGTAGAGAGCTCCGAGTGCTTCTGCTTCATTAATTTTGTTTGGGGGACAAAGCAACGAAATCAACAAGCAATGTGTGCGACACGATGGACAAGAATGCACTCTCCATCCGTACAGCGCGGCATTAGTTCCATCAGTTCAAGAATCGTAACTTCAAACTCGGAGATTTACCTCACACCGAAAGACCGCTACAAGTGGATATGGAAGTCTTAAAGCAGCTTATCGAAAAAGATTCTCAACTTACTACACGGTGTTTAGCAGAGTGATTTGGGTGCTCTTATATTGCAGTAGAAACACATCTGCACGAATTAAGCAAAACATGAAAATACGAAGTTTGGTTATCACATGAGTTGTCAGTGCATCATTAGGAATACAGGGTTGATGTTTGTATGGAATTAATGACATATCGTTGCAACTACGAATAGCTCCACAATCTTATTACTGGCGATGAGAAGTAGGTACTGTATGTTAACTGTACCCATAGACGCCAGTAACTGAGCGCTGGTCAAACAGATGCAGAAAAGCCTAAGACTGATCCACATCCTAAAAGGATGATGCTGAGCGTATGGTAGAGTATCAAACGGATTATTCATTGGGAACTTCTTCCTAATGGCTGTACCACCACTGCTGATCTCTACTGTCAACAACTGGATTAGCTTGCAGAAAAACTCAAGAGAAAGCAGGATCGAATTTAGTTCTTGCATGACAACGCGAGACCTCATGTTGCAAAATTGACACGCCAAAAATTATTGGAGCTCGGATGGATTACCGTTCCACATACACCCTATTCTTCAGACTTGGCTCCTACAGATTACCATTTATTTCGTTTTCTGTCTAATCATTCACGCGAGAAAAAATTCGACGACGAGAAAGATCTCAAAATGGATCTTCAAAACTTCTTTGGTCAAAAGTCCTAGAACTTCTACGAACGTGGAATCATTTCTTTACCGAAACGTTGGCAACAAGTCATAGATAGTGATGAAGCATACATTGTTGAAAGCCAGTTGGATTCTTGAAGAGAATCTTATAGCAAAACTATACTTGTCAAATCGTAATGATCCGATCCAATCCAAAGTTTGACTTATTTCGACATTTTCTGATTATTAGAATTTAACAACGAATGCATTGTAGGTTTAATAAAAATTCAATTTGTTTAGGTCGCGTGCGAAAAATATGTGAACAGACTATGAAAAACTTACTCGGGAAGTATAACTTATCAAGATCCATGAAATCCAACAATACATATCCTTATCTAATACTTCTTTTATTCAAAAAGGATCTCCTTATGTGCCTAAACTTGTATTCAATACAGTTCATCAGAAAGAAAAAAAGAAACTCTTCATACTTTGACACACTTGTTGATGCTAACGCATGCTTCAATGCCAAAATTATCGAATGAATTGTAGAAGATCTTATTTTTTTAATCGAGTTATTTTTCAGAGTTCGCATAAAATAATCCTTTCTAAGGATTTTGTCAATAAAGATTGAAACGCGACAGAATAGCTTTTATTTGTAGTGCAGAATTTGAATTAAAAAATACGAAGTTTTTACTGAATTTGATAAAATATAATTCATCTTTCTTTGGATAATGCAAGTTTTTGATATTTATTAGCTGTCTCCGATACTAAGTCATCCTTTATGAAGATAATAAGAAATTTTTCTAATAAATCTTTTCCACTTCTATTCAGTATTCAAATTGATTAAATCCTTCTCCAAAAACAAGAGCATAGTGACTAATTAATCGAAGTTGTTTCTTGATTATTCTAAGATTTTAAGAATACGTATCATGAGTGTTTATCAAAATGAAAAACATATAGTATAACTTAATTGCATAGATGTATTAAAATGTATTATTTTCATTCGTTGAGATAAAAAAAACTAATTTTGAATAGAAAACATCAATATACAAGAAATAATAAAAACTAAAATTTGAATATATTAAAAAAAAATCATGATTTGCAATTTGTCTTCGTAAAATGAAGACTATATGCAACATTCAATATTATTTTTTTCGAATGTTCGTATAAACAATCTTCTTTACAAACTTTCTCTTTTTGCTCATTCTTTCATTATTATTATTATTCTTAAAAAATGTTTGTTTATATATTTGAATTAATCTTATTTTCGATGACAATCAAGTAATCAATGAATAACTATATTACCATTTTTGACTATTTTTATAATTAAGTTTTTTGTTATTTTCATTCGCAATTGAAGTACATCATTTTTCATTGCAGCATTCCCTTTACTCATAATGTCGGTTATTGCTCTGACAGATTTAATTTGATTTCAGTCTAGAGAAACATTATTTCAAAATGTATACACATTATATCTAAAACAACTTGTAAATATGCATGTTTTATAATCTGCTCGTTGTGTTTCATTTTGATCATCATAATTTATAGAATAACTAATTCGCTAAAAATAAGAAAATAACTAATTGTAATTTTTGCTTCTGTAGATCTCTAATCTAGATTAGTTCATAATTCAAAGATATTCATATGTGAAACCTAGAAAAACATTCAGATGAATTTTTATATCAAAATACATTGATGATGCGAAAAATATTGAATTGGAAAAGTACATCCATTTGACAATTGTATAGAAAATTGTAATGAAGCATATCTAGATGTATGTATCAATTTGCTATAAGTAGTAATAGAATTTCATTGAAATTCGACTCCATCTCATGCGTTTCATCATTGTATGATATCCGATAGTCTTAGTCTTTCTCGTATGATAAATATTTGACTACATGTGATATATACATTCAAAATAACGTTTGATGATTTTTTTTCTAAAATAATTAATAAATAAAATGTGATCAGAACTTATAGTATTCTATGTATATACTAATTAACTTTATGACTCTTGAAAGAGCCCACTATGTGGTTTTCACTTTCATTGTCTTGACAATAAAAAAAGTCTTGTTTAGCTTAATGAAGACCCTACAGTACATGTCAAAAAAAATCTACTTAGCTAATAAAAGTATAATTTATTTAAAGATGAATAAATCTATCAATTAATTTAACTCAAAAAGAACTTTCAAACACAACAGTTTAATCGTTAACAATATTTGAAAATATTCTTAAAATTTGAGTTTTAACTTATTAAATATATTTGAAAGTAAAAGATTTTTTTTCTATAAATAAATATATTTCAATAATGTTTCTTTTGTATGAAAGCATCATAACAATCATGTGAATAATATTAACGAGAACAACTATGAATGAAAATATAACTTCGTGAATAATTAACAATAGAGATTTTATTTTTAAATTTAGTTTAATCTTTTTTCTCCATCCATGTCATATTAATTTATATATGAAAATAAGAATGTATATAATTTTTAAACGGAGTTTAAAATGTCTTCTGTATTAAATTCCTAAGCATGAAAATAGAATATGCTCTTAATGGTCAATAACAGTATCAAAGTATATATTATTGATAAAATGCCATTTTGTTGCTATTATTTATCTGACTTTAGTGACATTATTTGACAATATTTATTTGTTTTCTTCAAAAATTTTTAAATAAACAAGAAAATGAATATTAAGAAGTGTCTGTTGGATCAAAATAGCCAGATAAATGCTTTAAAATGCAATTCTCATTTGATTCTAATCGATTTTTGGTTATAAGATATGGTTCAGGAATTAATTCTTCAATCTTATTCACCCTTTTCAATATGAGATCAACCAATGCACGAGCACAAAGTAAAATTCGTGGCATACCTTGTCCATTGAATCCGGCGATAACATATCCATTTGATTGATCAGGTAATTCTCCGACAAATGGTAGCAAATCAGATGTATAACCAAGTATTCCAGTCCACATTTCTTTGCATCCACTATCATTCATTCCCCATTTATCAAAATATTTTGGCATAAACTGTTCAAAATATTGTTTACTTTTCTCGTTGATAAATTCAACTCTATCGTTCCAGTTGTTGTACCATGCTTCCTTATTCGAAAAATACATGTAGGTTGGTTTTGCTCCACCGAGAATAATAGATTGATCTTCGGTTTGACGAGCAATCATGTAATCGAACTGATTTTTGATTGATCGGATTGAATAAGTCATTTTTATAGGTGATAAAATATAATTAGTTGATGGAAGAATTCGACATACAGTACCACGAACTGGTATAATCTTGTCAGTTAATAACGGAATAATACCACCTGTATATGCATTTGTAGCGAAAATAACTTTTGATGCTTGTATAGTGCCTCTTGAAGTTTCGATCAACCATTCATCTGATGGAAGATGAGTTGCACTAAGAACAGGAGTGTTTGTTTGTAAATTCATGCCTTGTTCGAGACATTTATTGAGGAAGTGATGAATTAATTTATACGGATGGATGCTAGCACCTGTGAATGTTATACCATAGAGAACATCTTTTATTCGAGTAACAGATAGAAGATCATCAGAAGGTATCTCATGAAGATCAGTGACGTTTCCACCATCGATGCAACGTTGTTCATACGATGCTTTAGCTTGCGCCGCTATTTCAGGACTCATGTATACATCACAAGCTCGTGTTACTTCCCAATCACATTGAATGTTCTCCTCAGATATAAGCTCTGACATTGCCTTAATTTGTTTTGCTTCAAAGTCCATCAGTTTTTCGGCAGTTTCACGATCGTATTTATCCGAATAACGCTTATATGAATAATATACGTCTGGTTTCATATGTCCACCATTACGTCCTGTTGCTCCTGAACATGTTTCTCGAGCTTCAAGCATAGTTATCATTAACGGAGTTTCATTTAAGTGTTTATGTTTGTAGAGATAATAGGCACATGCTGAACCAGCGTATCCAGACCCAATAATGACAATATCGGAATGACGAGGCAGATCGATTGTCGAACGATGGTTAGCAAGTTTATCAGGATTAGACATCCAGTATGATCGGCAGTAATCAGTAACTGGAAGAACATCTTTCGACATGATGAAATAAAAATATGCTCACTTTTTTTGAAGATATGTTTAATTCAATGCTGTTTCAATACGTTGATCGTTCTTATCTGCTCACATATATACTTTTGCAAAAAAGAAAGAAAAAACAAATATAGGCAATAGGAACGAACCAATCCATCATCCAAAAAGATGTCAGACTGTACCACTATGTACACATCTCTTTATATCTTATTATCGATTTAATAAAACTATGAACTGGCTTGAACATCAAATCGTATATAACAAAAATCATAAGCAAACACGTAAAAGTTGAGTCCTGTAGCTTATTCTAATATTTTGGATAAATATTAAATGCGAAATTTATCTTACAACAATGAGATACTTCTAGTATGAGTATTCAAAATTCTTGGGAATAGAATCAGAAAATTGAGCATTGTGTGCAAAAAAATTCATCAATCATCATTCATTGGTGGTATTAGCAAATAATGAATGGGAGTTGATGGCACATAAAAATAATTAGAATATGATAGAATATTCTTTTGGCTCAATATGAAGATCACTAGTCGATAGAAAGATGCAAAAAATAAATAATATTGAAAAATTTCTCATTGACTTCCAAAAGATTTTGATTCACTATGAAATATTTCAAACTAGTTGACTGATTCGATTAAAATTCATATCACAAAAACTGGATATCATTTCTAATTCGTCTCAAGATCAAAATATAAAAATATGCTTAATTCTTTCAAAACTGGTTTTAGAAAAAAAACGTTGAAAAGAGTTTAATCTTGCTGCAAAAAGCATATTCTTGAATAATGCCATTAGGCTAGAGTATGGCTCACTTCCTAGTTTCAATGTTTTCTCACCCTACACCGGAAACGGTAGCGGGTCTAACTAACTAACTTCAATGTTACGCCAAGAAGGAAAACAAACGTTCTCCTTTCAATTGATTCATATATTACACCTTACAATAGTGTGTCAATTGGCAATTTGACTTTGCAACTTAGCTATCTAGTATATGTGAAGCAGGTTTTTTCAGTGGAATCCCTTGTGAATATGCTGCCGTACCATAGCTTGCTATTTCATATGGATTATTGAAGTTCTATACTATATATGCATACAAATAATGCAAAAATTCAAGAGAAATATGTAAATAAGAGGATGAAAGTAATATCTACGTCTAAACAGATGTTATATTATCTTCCTTGAATGATTCAATCATGTGCAACCGCTTTCATTACGTAAGCATGCAGTAATCGTATTCGAACATATATGATCATACGCGATGATATATAACTGTATCTAGTACTTATATATCTTAATATACGGAACCTATGTGTGACCTTTGTATACCTTCGTTTTCTGCTGCAAATGATCACTTACGAGCGTACATGTTCAAATTGAATGAATAGCGCTTTTTATTCTTAAGTTATTCTAGATGCAAGTACAAAATCAGAATAAATGCAAATGTTACCCATCACATGTTTACACTGATATAGTAATGCGGAACATCTGAAATCATGACATGCCTTCCGCAAGTGATTATTCCTTAAATATATTGCAGACACTAGCATAGTTTTACGCGCCGTTATGCTTTACAAAACTACATCTTACGCATAAAATGACTGTTTCTTTTGATATTGATTTTGTGCAAGAATATCATTTTGATCGTGTGTCATATTTTATTGGCTATAAGGATTTTTCTAAATGATATATTCATGCTATCAAAATCACTTGCCAAATAATATATTTGCAGAAATGTGAAAGTACAAAAATGAAAAACAGCAGTTCCCGTATCTCCAACAAAGGAATGTTTTTCATCTTTATAAAAAAAACTTTTCTTACTATTGTAGATGATAGTCGTTAACTGGTTAACTTTAACATGAACGAAAACATAATTGATAGGTGACAAGCAGTTCTATCAGTAAAATACTTTTGAAGTATCACATTGTAATAACGAATGTTAGTAGATGTTTTGGAATATAGATCGTTTATGCATTCCATAAAAACCAAATCATTTCCTCTCTTTTTGTTAATACCAATAATTATATGTTACCATACCTACCGAATCGAAAGCATGTTTTAATCTCTAAAATATTAAAATAACTATCTCGTACTTGATAGATTTTGTATGCGCCAGATTTATTCAAAACAAAAAAAAACAGTCAAGAACGAATCATTCATTATATATACGATTGAATATGATTTTTTATACTGAAACAAAGCATGAAGGTAGAAATCAAGGAAGTAAAACGAGCTAGAGCAATAAGAAATTTCAAAATAGAAACAAATATAATGGAGAGACTAGTATGTACTTCACATTGCATGCCTAAGAACTTTGTATACAGAAATTATTATCAGCATTTATACGCATTGTTTTTGAACATTTTAGCGAACTACCATTCTGTATTATCATTTAGTAATTCTTTCTTCATATTTAGTTAGAAAAGTATCTAAGAAACATAATGAGAGAATAGTTTGATAAGAAGAAAAAGGTATATTGTTTATCTTACTTTGATTTGTTGCAGACTATTGACTAGATGTTTTACAATTTCATCATCAATTTGATTGCCACTAAGGTCAAGTTTGGTCAGTGTCTGAGTAAAATAGTGAGTGAATGGTTGAAAAGAACAAGAGATATGTTGTTTACGTCACTTTATTTTGTTGCAAAGCATTCGCTAGATATTCTACTCCTTCATTACTTATTTGATTGTAAGAGAGTGCAAGTGTGGTGAGTGCCTGAGTAAAACAGTGAATAAATGAATGGCAGAATTAGAAGAAGTGTTATCCTGTGTGTGGTACTTTGTTTTCTATGAGAGCATCAACTAGATGTTTTGCTCCTTCATCACATATTTCATTTACATTGAGAATAAGTTCGGCTAGTGTCTGATTGAAATAATGAGTGTAAATAGTGCAATACGAAGACCTATACTGATTGTATTACTTTGTTCTCTCGTAGAGCATTGGCTAGATGTTCCGCTCCCTGAGCATCAATTTTATTTGCGAGAAGGTCAAGTTTAATGAGTGTCTGAATAAGAAGATAATGAGTAAATAGTTAATAAGAAGATCTATGCAGATTCTGTTACTGTGTTTTGTTGCAGAGCATAAGCTAGATATTCTACTCCTTTAGCGCCAATTTCATTCAAGTTTAGGATAAGTGTGGTCAGTACCTAAGGGATATAATGAGAGATTAGTTCAATAAGAAGAAGAGACATGGCAATTGTCTTACTTTGTTTTGTTGTAGGCCGTTGGCTATATGTTTTGCACCATCATCATTAATTTGATTGATACTTAGATCAAGTATGGTAAGTGTCTGAATGAAATAGTGAATGGATTGCTAAAAAGGAACAAGAGATATATTGATTGTGTTACTTTATTTTGCTGTAGAGTATTGCCTAGATGTTCTGCTCCATGAACACCGATTTCATTCGTGCCGAGATTAAGTATGGTGAGCGTCTGAATAAAATAGTAGGTAAATGGTTGAATAAGAAGAAGAGCTTTGCTGGTTTTCTTACTTTATTTTGAAGTAGGGAAGTGGCTAGATGCATTGCTCCCTGTGGACCGATTTGATTCTTCCGAAGATTCAATTCGATAAGTGTCTGAGTGGAATAGTCGGTGAATAGTTGATTAAGAAAATATATAGTCATTGTGTTACTTTATTTTCTCGTAGAGCATTGGCTAAATGTTCTGCTCCTTCAACACCGATTTGATTTTCGCCGAAGTCAAGTGTAGTAAGTGTCTGAATAAGAAGATAATACACGAATAATTGAATACGAAGAAGATCTATGGAAGTTGTATTACTGTGTTTTGTTGCAGAGCAGTGGCTAGATGTTGTATTCCCTGAGCACCAATTCGATTATTGGAGAGACTAAGTGTAGTGAGCATCTGAGTAGGATAATGAGGAAATGATTAAAAACGAAGAAGACTTATGCAAGTGACATTACTGTGTTTTGTTGTAGAGCATTGGCTAGATATTCTGCTCCTTTAGCACCAATTGAATTGTCCCATAGGTTTAGTATGGTGAGCGTCTGTGTAAAAGAGTAAGCGAATGATAGAATAAGAAAAAGAATTATTCTGCTTTGATTACTTTGTTTTGTTTCAGAGCATTGGCTATATATTCTGCTCCTTGTGGACCAATTCTATTCCTTCCAAGGCCAACTCTAGTGAGTGTCTAAATAAAACAATGAACGAATGATTGAATAAGACGAAGAACTTTCATGGTTGTGTTACCTCATTATGTAGAAGGAGACTAGCAAGATATTCTGCTCCTTCATCACTGAATCGATTCTGATCGAGATACAGTATGGCGAGTGTCTGAATAAAATAGTGAGTGAACAATTAAAATCTAAGAAATGTTATGCTGTTTGTATTACTGTGTTGCGTTGTAGAGCATTAACAAGATATTCTATACCTTGAGAATCAATTCGATTGAGACCCAAGTTAAGTGTAGTGATTGTCTGAGCGAGATAGTAAATAGATAGTTGAATAATAAGAGCTTTATTGGTAGTATTACTTTATTATGATGTAGTAGAGAACGGGTAAGATATTCTACTCCTGGATCATCGATTGCCTTGCCATAGAGGTCAAGAGTGGTGAATGCCTGTAGAAAATAGTATGAAATTAGGAATAATCAAAAGAAATGACAAACAAATGTAGTAACGAGTGAAAATCCTCAGCTGATCCACGACATTTTTATTGAGCTATTGCTCTTATTTACCATATTCTGATTTAGCTAACGTAAAAGTCAATATTACCTGATATCTATGGTATGTGTCGATAATGGCGTTAAGTCTTGTACAAACATTTCGACATGAAAAAAGAATTGTTAATTCACTCATATTGTCAAGAATTCGATATATTAATTCAATGGGTAATGTATGCAATGATGAAGCCATCTTGTTCGATGTTGATAGTTTTTTTTTTCAAAATGTATGTTTTCACTTGAATGTGTATATTTTGAGTTACTAAGATACTGTTATCTTTTAAGTATGTCTCCGTATATTATTTGTCATTAAATTTCTCATCATGGTGCAATATCGTATCTGTATATAGAAATGCAAAGATGTAATAAGAACAATGTAATGAGAAGCTTTCATAGAAACAACTGCGTATAATCTTGTATTTGCGTCTTAACTTTTTATTTCTCATTAACATATATGAAAACTCCTTAATGCATGCTTCTTATTGTTCTCTTTCTAGTATAAAGGCAATACTGTGGGAATGAAAAATAAATAAATCAAAGCTTGTGAGAACAGCGAAAAACTAAGAGATAAATGTCTTAAATAAAAGTATTTATAATCATATCACTGTTTTTATTGCCACAATATAACATTATTTGCGATGAAAAAATCTTTGTGAAAGAATTAGGTGCACAATAGCTTCCAGCTAGTACAGGCTAATAATAGGTCCCATGCGCGAGTTCCAAGATGAAAGGATATGAAAAGGATCCTAGGTAGCAATTACTGGGAGACACAAAGTAATATTTTTAAAAATATTTGACTTTCCTTGCCAAATTTTCAAAATAAGAACTCTCTATTTAATGTCAAAAATTTGGAGTATTCATAAGTTAACTGCAGTTACATAAGTGTTACAAGATGATCTAATAAACTTGAAGATGAGATTTTCTAGCAAAAACCAACTAATTCCGTCAATTTGTTTTTCAGATTATTTGGGCAAAGTCATTTCCAAATTCTCTTCTGATTTGAAACACGCCTTAGAAATGTTTACTACCTGCATGTTCACTTTCACAAAGCCTGATAATGGTTGATTGAAAAATAGATATGAACATCTCATCCTTTTTATCCTTATCATCATAAAAAGATCACCGACTGTCAAGATTAAATTTGACTGATTATATTTAATATAAAATATGTTAATATTCGATGAAAGAAATCAATTAGACACACCTAATTTCAAGTATACATTTCTAATTTTCTACCAATATATAAACGAAAAGTTTTTAAATATAAAAATACTATTAAAGTGATTATATGATATATATAAATTCAAATAATTATAATATGAATGAACATTAATTGTCGTGTCTGATTGAAATCAACATGATTATTATTCTAATTATCAAATCATATGTATTCGATCATCTATATAGTATGAACTAAAAGAATAGGATGACCGTTCAATGACAGATATATGTGTAAAAAAAAACCTAAAACAAAAGAGGAAAAGAATGATCACTTATTTTCATTTCTCGAATTTAATGGTTGAAGAAAAAGGTGAACTCTTTTCTTCTTCCGTTCAACCGATTATCAACATACCTTTCGTTTTTTTTTTCTCTCTTTCTATACGAAATTTTCGCTCATTAACTACC
>JAJEKB010018664.1:0-37866 GCA_022393335.1 Macrotrachela quadricornifera
ATATATAAAGAAGATAATAAACCAAAAGCAGTTTAAACATGTAGTTCATAATGCATCTGTTTTAAAGTTATTGTGTAACTATTTTTAGAGAGGTCATCACGTCTAAAATCAATTATTTAATGATTGTAAAATAGATACATTATGAACTATATGTTCAAATTGCCCTTCATTCATTATTTTCTTTACATATTTTGAAACAATCTCGGTTAAGTTTTTGTTTTACTGATGTACACTTCTAAGTTTATAACTTTCTCACAATACGAGTTAGAACAGATCGATCATAAACTGTTTTATAGAGCGTCTTTTGCCGGATCCTTTTATCATACAAGTCATTTTTTAAGTATGTGTTTTAATATAAAGAAATTCATTGTACAAATTGGGACAGAACTTCTGGGACATCCTTTACGTTGATATTAAATGTATTTGAAATTTCTGTCTATAACAGCAGATAAAAATAAAGTTTGAAATTTTTTCTATGAATATTAAAGTATAAATAAGTTGAATAAAACTTTGAATCTTTAGATACATAATACGAAATTATATAACAAATGCCGGCTAAAGGAGCTAAAAGTCCTCGAACAAAAAGTCCAAAAAGTGCTAAGCCGGGAGGAGCAACAACTTGGGAAACATCATTAACAACAACTTCAGTTAATCAAGTAAAAAATAAAATAATATTTATCTATATTTTTATTTTCTTAACTAATTAAATAGGATAATTGGACAACATTCATTTGTTTTCTAACACCTGATCGTTCTGTTAATCAGATTTATGTTGATCTTATTGAAAAAGCCATGCAACATGGTGTTCGACGACGATTTGATATTATTTCTAAACGTGATTTTATTGAAGCTGTACGTATGAAAAAGAAAATTATTTTCATATTTTATTTAAATAAATTATTTAGATTAAAACATTGGGTAAACCAACTAAAAATGTTGCTAAATCAGTTTCAATAAGTCCAACTCTTGCTAGTCTTACAAATTCAATATTTTTTCCTGCTTATGAACATGCTAAAACAATATTAGATACAGGTGGTGATATTGATGATCAATTATGGGCTAAATTAATTAAATGTCGTATACTTGATCTTAAAAAAGACGTACAAAATCGAACAATACATAAAACAGTTCAGAATATAAATTATATAATTAACTATAATAATAAAATATTATGATTTTCATTCTAGTCATCAACACCAGCATCTGGTGCTACACCTAAAACTGAAAAACCAAAATCACCAGGTGGGAAAAAATCTCCTAAACCAGCTGCTGCTGCTAAAAAACAATCACCTGCTGCACAATTATCTACAGCTGATATACATATTGAAAAATCTACAGCAGTTAAAACACGTGATCAAATTATTGATGAAACAAAATATATCGGTATGATCATTAGCTAAAAATAAAAAAGAATTTATTTTTCAAATTATTTCCATTCAGAAAATTCATCTATAATAATAAAAGGTTGTAGAAAATATTATTCAGCTATAATTTTGCTCTTCTTTATCATATATAAATATATTGATTATAATAACAAGAATATATAAATTTTATTTTGATTTAGATGATGAACCAAATGATGGTCCTAATCAATATATATTTTTAAGTGGATTTTATTCAATTGGATTATTAAATGCTCTTAATGACGTTGGAATTCGTATTGATACAATAACAAATGTATCATGTGATTATTTAAATGAAACAAAACATTTATTTGATGAAATGATACAACGTGAAAGACAAGAACAAACACTTAAAGCTGATGTACTTAAAGATATACGTACGTATAAAATTATAAAAATAAAATTAAAACAAAAAATTTTTCAAAATTTCTTTCTAACCTTAATCATTTTCAGACAAAGATTCAATAAGTAAGAATTTTATTTTTATTTTTTATTTTAATTTAATAACTAACTGTGTCACATACCAAATAAGAATTCTATCCATTAACAAAAATATTTATAAATCATTTTCAAATTTTAAAAAAATTCATTTGATATGATTTATTAGTTTTTTTATTTTTTAAATAAAATTTTTAATCATTTATATGATGGAATTCTGGTATATTCACAGAGATAATTATAGTATATTACCACCCAGCAAATGTTGTTTATAACTAATAGTAAAATAAAAACAAAAACCTAATTTAATTAATTTTAATAATTAATTCTTCATTATGTTTTTTTTTTCTTATTTTTAGCAACACCAGAACAAATTGCTCAATTAAATGAACGAAATGATCAAATATTAAATAATTTCTGGACAAATCTTATGCCTACATTAGATAATGCACCAGATCGATCTATGTTACAAGATGTTATTGTAACAACTTTAAAAGTTTTAAAAGATGATATACCTGAATCATGGATTGATACTGAACAAAGAGTTAGTTTAAAATTTTAAATATAATATATATGTTTTTTCATATTATTTTATAGATTAAATTAGCACAAATACTTAATAATAGTATTGTTGAAAATAGTTTTCGTTTAAATATTCGTAAAAGACAATTTAATACATTTAATCAACAAATGAAAGTTGTTACAATACCTACAATGGGTTTGTGTTTTTTAAAATTATTTTTAATTTAAGAAATTTTCGAATTTATTTAGAAGAAAAATCAGTTGAATTAATAACGGATGCAAAAATTTATAATGAAATGACAACAATTATTCCACCTGAATCAATAAGTATACCACTTATTTTACATGGAATTCTTGAACAAGTTTGTTTTTACAAAACATAGATTTTCTTTTTCTTCATACTAAAAAAACTAATTTTTAGGTTGAATCTCGTATTGAAAAATCTAATAATTATAATTATATATCTAATCAACAAGATGATGTTGGACGATATTTACGTGAAAAATTAATGACACTTTCCACAGGAAAAGAACAACAAAAAGTATAATTTATATATAAAAAATAAAAATTAATTCAAATAAAATTTTATATTTAAATAGGACATTGAAAATCTTATTCCAAAATCTCCATTTTCAAAAGCTACTGGATCAGGTCCAACAATGATTTATTATGGTGATGATATGAAACAACGTTTAACAACATTAAATCGTTTAGCTGTACTTGATCCACTTAAAGTTGAACATAATTTACTAATGTCACATTCACGTCTTAATAATCTTCCAGAATTATCATCAAAAAATGATGATAATTCAACAGATCCAAAAGAACGTCAAGCACGTCTTAATCAATTTTTACAATTTTGTACTGATGAAGAACTTCTTCTATCAGGTTAATAAAAAAAAAAAAAGTTATTTTCTTTCTATCTTGTTTTTATCTAATAGATGTTGATCATATTCTTAAACAATTTGTTTTTGAATGTATGTCATTAAATCCAACAACAACAATAGAAAATACTACTGAACAACAACCAAGTCGTCCATCATCAACAGAAAGTAATCATGATGATGAACAATTACGTTTTGAAAGACGTTTATCAACATTAAATGATGAAGAAAATAAACAATCAAATAATATACAACCTATTATTTGGGATGATCCTTTTGAATCATTAATAATTAATGAAGAAACAGGACGAATTGGAATTTCAGCTGATATACTTCTATCAAGTCCAACAAGTCGATGTAAAATAAAAATTATTTAAGAAAAAAATGCTTATCTTTTTTTTATTTTAGCTTCAAAAGGATCAATCTTACGAACTCGTGCTCAATCGCCAAAACGACCAGGTAAATCATCAAATAAAAAATTTTTTTTCTTGAGAATTTTAATTTAAAAAAAAATACTTGTTAATTATTATCTTACAGAGCCCGATTCAGGTACTAATACATGCATGTGTGTTTATTTTTTGTGTTTGTCGAAGATTGATAAAATAAGCTCACTTGTTATCAATCGACACATAATTTGATTTTCTTTTTAAGCATTATTTTTCTCTTTTAAAAAAAACTAACATTTGATTGTCTTACTTTAACCATAATTCTTCTTAATTTCTATTTGATTTCATAACAGTTTATACTGTTCGTTTTGATGTTAATAATCCAGACAACAATATGTATCAACAAATGTCTCATTTAATGCCACCAATGGGAGGTGCAAATGTCGATGGAACAATACAAAATATTAGTCAATATCATCAAAGAACTTTAAATGATTGGAATTTTGCTGAACATTTTGAACCTGATGTATTTGTACAAGTATGTATTAATTCTAGTTTTTATATATTTTAAATTTTTTCAAAAAAAAATAATATTTTGTTATTCTTTTTTTTTTAGATAATCGAACAAGCTTTATTTACACATTCACATGTTGATGTATACTATAATCGACGAGATCAAACTCATATGATGGTTCTTTCATTACCTGTACCTGATGGTAAAACAATTGGATATGAAAATACAAGTAAAAAATTATTTTCTGATGTTGGATTCAGGTAATAAAATATCTTTTGAAATAAATATTTTAAATTATTAATTTAATAGAAATTTTCTTGATGAAATATCATATGAAATTGTTGATTGGCTTCGAGATGAAGAAGCTAAATATCAGGCTGATTTACTTGCACAAGAAGTACAAACATATGTACGTCAAGTAACACCAACACCTGATGCAGTAACAGCAGCTGCGGCAACTATTGAAGGTGCTGGTGGAAAGAAAGGAAAAGGAGCTACAGGAACAAGTATTTAGAAATCGTATTAAACTTCTTATAGACTAAATCTTTTATTTTAGAAACACCACCAGTTCGAACACCAAGTGTCAGTTCTGATAGTGGTAATAGTACTGATGAAGAAAAAGCTATTCGTGATGATTATGTACATCCAACATCATTAAAAGCATGGAAACAAAAAAAAGAAAAAGAAATTCAAGAACAAGAACAAGTTAAAGCAAAAAGACCACAATCAGGAAGTCGATCAGCTAAACCAAAAAGTCCTCGAGCAACTGAAAAAGCAGCTAAACCACCAACACCAAGAGAAAAATCTCCTAAAGGTGGTAAAACAAAACGACCAACTAGTGCTACACCATCAGAAAAATCAGCAGTAAATTTTTTTTCGCATTAATACAAAATATAGAATCATTCTATATATGTATATACATTGATATTTTAGGGACCAAAAACGCCACAAGAATCAAATGAACCAATTGATCGAGTAATTTTATACATTTTTTTTATTCTAAATTAATTAATTTTATTATTATTATAATTAGTTCATTGGATATAGTCTAGGCAATCGTTTATTAAGTGCACAATGTAATACTTCTTATTTACTACTTCCTGATGGATGTTTTGTTCGAACACGTATTGATACCCTTAAACGAGGATCAACATGTGTTTCAACTAAGTTTGTTATTTTAAATTTATTTATAAATAATAATAATAATAATCTTATTTATTTATAGTTTACATCGAAATAAAAGTACATATCAAATACAATTAATTAATCCAAATAAAATACCTAATAATGATAATCAACCAACGTTAATTGAACAGAAAAACACAGATGAAACAACAAAACCAACTGATGGTTTGTTTATATTCTTTAAATTAAAAAAATTAATTATTGTATATACTTTATATAAAGATAATCCTACAACAACAATTCCAGAAAAACGAGTTGCTCAATATGGTGTATTTACAGCAATGCTCAGTTCAGGAATGATTCTTTCTTGTAGTAATTATGATATTAAAGCACCTAAAGGTAAATTTTAATATTAACACATTCACGGCGATTCGATTTTCATAGAAAGTGACATCTCTAAATGAAGTGTATTAGAAAACGAGATACACCAAAAGATGCGGCGTGAAAAGCTCTAAAATCTACATCATAAAACATATTTCAATTGTATATTTTTCATCTGAAGAAAAGGCAAAACTGTGTGCGACTAATTTTTGAGATTGACACAATTGATCACACAGAGTTTTGCTTTAGTCGAAAACCAAACGTACACAATTGAAATAAACTTTACAATGTAGATTGTAGAGCATTTCACGCTACATCTTATGGCATATTTTGTCTTTTTTTACGAAATCATATTATATGATAAAAAGATGAAATAAGAAAAATGGAAGTTCAGATTCATATAGAAAAAAACGATCGTTTCACAACCTTAAAGCTAGTCACACAGAGTTTTACTTTGTTTGAAAACAGAAATTACACAATCAAAATAAGCTTTATTATGGGAATTGTAGCCCTTTTCACGCTGAATCTTATAGTATGTTCTGCTTTTTAATAAAACATATTTAGAGATTAAAATATGAAATGCAAGGTGGGGCCCACGGGTGGGTCCCATCGCCGTGAATGTGTTAAATAAAATTAACTAAAATTTATTTTAATTGTATTTTAGTTGAAACACCACCACCAGAACCTCCAGTTCTTGAAATACCAGTAGAAGAAAAAGTTGAAGATAAAAAGAAAGAAGCAGCTGCTGCTAAAGGCAAGAAAAAAGGCAAAACAATTGAAGTTGAACCTCCACCAGTTGTAAGTTCTAATTAAAAATCTATTTTTAAAGTTCTTTTCTTATTATATATAAATAAAATATCAATCATAAATTATTCTATAGGTTGTAGAATCCATCGTCGAGGTAGAGCTTATTTTTAGAAACTATTATTTTTTATTTTTTTATTGCATCTACACATTTTCTTCGTTCACATAATTTGTGATTCTATTTTGGCGTCTGAGAAATTTCACTATATACACAAGATAAATTGATAAATGATTTTATTTAATTTTTCTGGTATTAATTCGAAATAAAATCATTTTTTGTTTTATATTAGGAAAAACCGCCACCAGAACCTCAATATGAAGCTGATCCATTTCAACGTTTAACTATATCAATTCCAACTGGTCTTGTTGTTACATATTATCCAGAAACTTTCCTTGGTAAAGAATATATTTTTTTGTTGTTTTTTTATTTAAAATTTTTTTTAATATAATTTAGGTGTCAAACCAACACAAGCTAATCAACCACATAGACTTCTTGTTAAACAATATTATGCATGTCAATCAAAAGGTTTTCATACATGTGAACAATCACGTTTAAATGCATATGAAGAAAATTCACGTATTGTTGATGCTGAAGGAAATGTTATGATATTTAAACGTAATGGAGAAGTTACAGTATGTTATTTTTTTCTTATTTATTTTAATATCTTCTTTTATCATTTATTTAATAAATAGATATTTCAACCTGATGGTGGAATATTTACTAAAACAATTATTTATCAAAATGAACCAGAAATTGAAATTACATCTGAAAGTCCACAGAGTAGTAAAAGAGAAATTAAAAGTGATACGAAAGGAAAAAAGAAAGGTGATTCAAAACTTGAATCAGATGTATCAACTGTTAATGAAGAAGTTAAACCACTTAATTATCAATGGAAATGTATTACAGCTGATGGACAAGTACATATACAAAATTCCATAAATCAAGAATATGAAAAAATTGATCAATTAAGATTAATTCTTGAAACAAATCCAAAAACAAATGAAGTAATTTTAAAATAAACTAAATCTAAATATTATTTATAATATATGTATCAATTTATTTAGCAAGTTATTCATCGAGAAGATAAAGTAATTATTGTCTTTCGTTCAGATGGTTCTCGAATTGTTAGTTTTGCTGATGGAACAAGGTAAATTACATATAATAAAAAAAAGAAATTTATATAATTTCTTTTGAGATTTTTCCTCAGTATCTGGTAGAAACCTTTCAGAAAACAGAGAATTTTTCTATTGTGTTGGTTTCATGAAACATTCAAAACGTAGTTTGAATGATATATTTAGATACAAATATTCTACTTGAGAGAGTAGTGAAGTAAAAATCAGGCAAACGGTTTGAATTGTCGAAGATTTATTTGTTATTGTTTTGAGGAGGGGGCATGTTTTAAATAAATTATTTGTTTTTATAGAATAACAACTTATGAAGCTGTTGAAAATAAAAATAATAGTCCAAGTGATCAAGAAACAGGTAGAAATATCTTAATTTAATTGTTATATTAATTGTATAATTAAATAGGTGAACGTAATAATTCAATGTTAGGTTTTCGAAAAATTCCTCATGTTAAAATTGAATCCATTGGTTATGCAACAGTAGCATTTAATTGTCAAACAACTGATTGTCGAACAGTTTTTAATGATGGTAGTTCAATAGATATATTTGCAAATGGTACATATTCAATTTTTGAAAGTGATGGAGAAAAATTTGATATTAATGATAATGGTGATATACTTTTGGATTTTCAACAGTAAATTTTATTTAGATACTTATTTTAAAAAAATTCTTTTCTTATAATTCTTTTTGTTTAGATCAACTTATGCAAAACGTGTTCAAGAACTTTTACCAAATATTGAACCAAGTAAATGTATTATGTCACAAAATGGTGATCTAATATTTGATGCTGTTGATTATGATGAAACTCAATATTGTGTTGAATCATCAGGAGAAACTTATTCAAAAGAAAATAGTCATCATCAAACAACGAAAAAAACTCCATCGGAAATCCATGTACCTAGGTGAATAGAAATATTCTCTAGATAGATGTGTGATTATATTAAGACTTTGAAGAAAATTTGTCGTATCTTAACAAAAATTTAAGATAATTGTAAGACTAGTGACGAGTGAAAATTCACTTGAACAATACAAAAATAGAAATATACAAATACTTTTGAACTATAATTCTGACTGTAGAAGAATAGCGTATATATTTAGTAGTAAGCAATCAGTGAAACAGGTCGTTCACGAATACTTAAGTCATAGTACGGTGTAATAGAGCGAGTTACTGTTTTCATTTGGTCCAAATTCAAGTAGAATTGAACTAGCGAATTCTATTAAGAATTTTCTGATTTATTTCAATCATTGATATACAATACCTCTAAACTTTGTCATAATATCTTCCGTTAGCTATAAATACTAACTGTCTTCAGTATACTTACTGCAAATATAAGACTTGTCAAATTCTCAACTATAACGATGTTATAATAAATTAGATTTTACAATGGCTCTGAATAAAATATGATACATTGTCCATTTTTTGTTTTTAGGTTTTTTATTGTTCATGAAGATGGTAGTGGTACTGAATTATTACGTTTTAAAGATCTTTATTCTTATTTACGAACAATGGATCTTGATCCAAGTACAGCCGTTGTTCGTGAACCATTATTAAGTAATCCAAAAGTAACAGGAGCTACAGTAATGAGACCATTTCAAGGTACAAATCTTTAATTCATTTTTTTTGTTCATTGTATCATTTCTAATCTTCATTTAATTATAATAGATGAAGTTCATCGTCGTTGGATAACATCATTTGATGATGATTCTATTGTTCCTTCAAGTCTACGTAATTATACCTCAGCAACAGCCATGACTCGAAGTTATTCATCCATGTCAGGAAGTAATACTTCATCATCACATAATATAAATCCTCAAGATAATGCTATTCTCCGGCAAACAGGCAAAAATAATCAGCAACAATTTAAATCAACAACATTAACAACTGGTCTTTCAAATCAACAACCAATACTTGAAATGCCTAAAGCACTTGATTATCGTAATTTTATGGAATTTCCAAGACTTCAAGATGATATTCGAATTAAATTATTTACTTCATTAAAGTATGGTAAAATTCTAATATTTTGATTTTATTTTTCATTTTATTTTAGATCTTATATTGATTTTGTTAAAAATCGAGCTGATTATCATACAAAATTATTACCACGTGATCATCGAAGTAGATTTGAAAAAGAAAAAGCAAATAAAATTTGGAAAAATGTTCGTCCACAAGGAAATACAAAAGGTTATTTTATTGAATTTACTTCATATTTAATTAAATTATGTTTCTGTTATTATTATTATTAGATGATTTAGCTTTATTATATCTTAAAACTGTTCAACCTAATCGACAAAAAACAACAATGACGCGTCAATCAGTTGTACCATTAGCAAAAAAATTTAATCTTGATCATGTACGTGATGAACTTCAGCAAGAAAAATTAAATAGACAATTAAAAAATGATATGAATAAAGGAATTACTATACCTTATTTTAAAAGTGAATGGGGAATGGCTTATACACAACAACAAGAGCAACAACAACAACAACAAACGGAAAATATTTCTTCTAGAGTGTCGAAAAGTGCTGGAGCTATTAGTAATTTTAGTATTTTATTTTGTTATTCCTATAATATATCAAATTTATTCTATTAGAAACATCGAATGGTAATGAAACTATAGTGAAATCTCCTTTAAACTCTCCAATTGATCAACAAAATCGATTAACACCAATTCATAGGTCTCAACCAACCCGTAGTGTTAGTACAGGTGAGAAAAATATTTCTACTTATATCATGCTTTACAAATATTAAAACAAGCGAATGAGTTTATTTGAAAAAAGACAAAACTAAATAACTCTAAATTATTTCTAGAAGCTGAAGATAATAAAACAATAGGAGGATCTGGTCAACATGATCAGGAGGGTACCTATCGTCCTGTCAAACAATTCACATCACCAAGAAGTCATATTCAATATGATGCATTTGGTAATAAACGAACACAACCAATCAAAATACCAAATGGATTGAAAGGCTCTCGACCAAATGCACTACCCCATTCACGTGTAAGTATTTTTAATTAACTTCGAAAGAAAATGTTGACAAAATGTTTAATATTGATTTCAATAATGTTCAGTTTCTTGATATGGAAGAACCAGTAATGGTGCGACCAAATAATGCATCAATTGGTACAGCTGCTCTTAATAATCGACCATTACGAGAACGACGTGGTTGTGAACTTTTTCCTGATAGAATTGATTTTGGTATTTTAAAAGAAGGTAAATAATAATGAGAATTTTAAAAAAAGATTCAACAAACATATACATATAGGTGTAACTTATGGAGCAGAAATAGAAATAAAAAATGTCGGTATTGATGCATGTCGTTTTCGTATTCGTCAACCACCATTGGGTACTGGCTTACGAGTAGTCTTTCAACCAGGACTTGTATGTATATTCATGTTTTATATTATTCTTGAATAAACATATTTTTCTATAGCTTGCTGCGGGTATGCATCGACCTATTATGATTGAACTTTATGCAATTATTAAACAAAGTCAATATCAAAGTCAACAACAACATCAACAACAACAACAATCTCAAGGTCTTTATCAACTTGATCAATCGATCGAAATCATAACTGAAACTGATATAATGCATTTTCCAATTCGTGCTAAAATAGCTAGTGAAGAACAATTTGATATAATGTTTGTTAATAAAGATGAAACAGCTGGAATGAATAAATCGATTCGTCTTCTTGCACGCAAAAGCTCAAGTACAAATGACTGGCTTGCTAATACAAATGAAAACTCAATGATTCGTACAAATGAATAATTAAAGAATGATATATTAAAAAACAAAACATTATAGTATTGTATTTTGTATAAGATTTTTTTTTAAAACTTTTCAAGAAAGAAATACATATATTAAATATTTCAAATGACGTCTCAAGATTGAAACAAAGAGACAAGCGTATTAGAATACAAATTTTCGCTCAATAAATTCCATTGATGAATATTTGACTTAAAATCTCTATGACACTAGTCACCTGGTGCCAATAATAGAGTAAAATATATTTGAATAAGTTTAGCATCAAAACAAATGAAACTATTCATATATGAGTGAATTACAACTTTTTTGTGCAATTGATGAAATAACAATGAAAGTTGGTTTAGAAAAAATTTGACTCGTACATTTTGTTCTCTATCATTTTCTGAGTACTTGGTAAAAATTTCCTAACAAATAACCGCTTAATGGCGAAGATATGCAAACGTAGACTTTTGTTTTTTTCGTCCACGAGAACTTTTAAAAAAAGAAATGCCTTCAAATCGATACAAAAGCATATGTATTATAAATCAATCGGTAGTTTTCGACTTGTTTGATCGAATTAGACGTCAGTCAATGGGATTGATCTCAAACTGTTCGGATCAAACACTGAAAAACGTGTTTTTTGGTTTGATTCAACTGAGAAAAGAGAGGTTAAATAAATCTCTTTACTGCATTACTAATAAGTAGTCTTGTAATAGGTGAAAAATTTCAAAAAAAATCTCGCCCTACATTTTATTGTAATATATAAAATTTTTGTAGAGCACTAAAATTCTTCCAACTGATACGACTTTTTACAGTCTATCTTGTATACAAGTTTCATCAGTATCGAAAAGATCCTTCGGAATTTACAGCCCTTCCAAGTTCAGAAATGTTCTCCTACAAATCCCAGATCCATCACGCCCAGTCGTAAATAGCCGTAGCCGATGAATTATGACGGAAAATAGCAGCTGTTTACGTCAATCGTGTACGATCCTTTATCGTGTATTACGACTATCGCAGACGATGATTGTAAAACTTCATCCTTTATGATTATCGTAAAAACACGGTGACTGTAACCGATTCTCAAACGCTATCGTAAACGTCAAGTGTAAATAGTAAGATGTATGTGTATCGTTTTTTTTGGAGACATATGTATGTAAATAACGCATTAAGTTATAGGAATAAAGTCATTCATCAGTAATTTTAACCTGAGGCCTTTTCCATATATATATACATTTCTTCTTAAAACAATTATTTTCACAGGCGAAAATACTGCACCACGTTAGCCTCTACATGAATAATAAACTATCCTCATTAGTTAATTAGCTTAATGTAATTATGCTTTTAACCGCCATAGCTTTCATACACAGTCATTTTTTGTCTAATTTAAACTTCTAAAATTCCTTTCAAATGCTTTTTCTTTCCAATACAATCTTACTAAAAAAATTTTTATTCCAAATCGACGGAAATAAATGAGAAAGTTCATCCTCAGGATTTTTCTTAAACAGAATCTTTATAGAGCAGGTTTTCTATTGGGAAAAAAAGTTTTTTCTAGAAAAGACCTTGAAAGGTTTTTTTTTGTTTTTGTTTTGATTTTGTAAAGTACTTTTAATTCAAATAAATGGAACGAGTCTTAAATAAGTATTTAGGGCCTTTATCTCTGGTTGGTGGTTAATTGTGTGTTATGGCACGGTGAAATGCACTGATTTATGTTATCGCACGACAATAAACGTTAATGAATTCGATTGTATACGTAAAAATACAGTCGTTTTACGGCAAAGATTATATCCTAGACGACAATAGTGTTTCGTCGTATATAACGCATCGAGAAACGGCCGTAATACGGTGGCATACCAAATGTGTCATTTACGACTCGCATACGATCGTAAATATATCGTTTACGATCGTTGTAAGGCTCGACCTGGGAGTGAGTAGATAATCTAGTTTTCGTTTTTCTTTGATCTACTAAAAGGAAATTATCATAGGATTCGAACATGTTTTTAGACCAAATTCGATGCTCTTTTTAATGGAACGTTCAGCCTTCTAGAAATATATTTGCTTGTATATTCCACATTCACTTCGAGCTCGTCGTACACTTTGTGCAAGAAATATTTTAATAGTAATAAAGAGTCAAGAAGAAGATAAAAATCGCACCAATAAATAATAGAATTAAACAGCCTATTGAATGCGGAACAAAACATGCTATTTAGATTTTCTTTTTATCTCTTATCTTTCTAATAAAAAACCATTTTTATTACGATATTTTACCAAAAAAAATGAGCTTTTTGGGCTTTTAACGTGTCTATTTCAGCAAGGATATATACTAGACATCTGAAAATTTCAGAAGTGTTTGAGCAAACAGAAAGGAAGAAAAGAAAAAAAAGAATTTTTAATTCGGATGGCAGCAACCGAAGTTATGTTGAAAAACACAATTGTACAAAAAAATTGCAATTCACTCATATATATTTACATGCACGTCTTTCTTTTATTTTTTTTTCTCTTTCTGTTTTAAATGGTGAATTCATTCTCTCGTTTTATATATACCTATAGTAATTTAGCGGCAAGTTCAAGATGAAAGTTTGATTTATTTTTTTTTCATTTGAGCACTTCGAGCACTTTTGCAACTTTTTGTAAATAATGTATTTATCATATATTATGGCTGTTGTCGTATAAAGACAACGACACACTGCAAGTAATTTTTTCGAGTTTCTACTATACTTTACATCAACCTCATTCAGATTAAATCAAACATTTTGAACTAGTAGAACTGGATGTTCTGATCTTAAAAGTTATCTTGAAAAATATTTAAAATGGTGACACCATAGTTTTCAACCATTGATTCTGGTGACATTTCTAAGCAAAGTCTGATATATAAAATTTCTTTAATTTAAATAGTAGGAACTTGAAATTTTAGGACAACCATTACATTAGGTTTATTTGAAATTTTAGAAGCGTAATTATTTTAGTAAAGAGCAAAGATTTATTATGAATTTTATATGTATTGAACTCGTCTTTAAATGTAGTGTTCGGTCATAAGATTTCGAAAGGTCTATGACCAGGACGAATCACTAGATTACAAGATTCCGTGAGAGAATATTCACTCTTTCTTAAATCTCTGGGTTATCTACCGAGAAAATTAACGATTTCAATAGAGAAAAAGTTTCATATTTTGAATCTTTCTGAGTTAAGCCATAAAAAGTTATTTTCATTCATAGCTAGTATATTTGAAAACTTTGGAAAAAGCCTAGCAGAATCACTGCTAAAATGAAAGCATGATGGTGAATACAATAGATCAATGTAGAAATATCTTTTATTAATAGTCTAGATCAAAGAGATCCAAGATATAAGGCTTTTACCATACTGGAATCATTAATTTGCTCAGTAAGACGATCCGGAAATTTAAAAAGGTGAAAGTTCCTCTTAGACCCCTGCCGAGTAGTAATCTAGTTAAGTTTTAAGCCTTTTCAAATATTATCACTGAATAATACGTTTAAACACGATTCTAATACACATAATATTCATAATTAATTATTATTCTTTATGGGAGATACAACATATCTAATATCTTGAATAAGCTGACTTTTCGAGATATCTTTTCATAGTAAAGAAAATGTTGAAAAAAAAATTTCTATTTAAAGTAATGATTGCTTTATTGGTTAGTGTTTCTTTTAAAAGTTCCAGCTTTCTATCATTTGAAATAAAGAAACTTTACGAGTCAAGTTTTGATTGAAAATCTTGATATCATTGTTTTAAAAGATTTTAAAGACGACTTTTAGGAGCAGAGCATCCAGTTCTACTTCTTCAAAAATTTTGATTCAATTCAAATGAGATTGGTGTAGACTTTAGTACATACTCGAAAGAATCATGCCCACCATGAGTAAAAGTGGCCAACCACAGAGCATATACTTATGAATTCTAGCTATATATGTAATTGTAAACGTGGCAAGAAACAAGGTATAGATGTTTAATATACCAACTAGATCATTTCTATAATGCGGTACATTCGACTACTCGCTGTCCACTAATATTCTGGAAACTCCATAAAAATGTATGAAAAAATTTACCTAAACGAGAACATGGCCATATGAATTACTGCACTTTCATTTTCTTGTCATAATAGTGAAAAGTGAAACTCATTGACTACCACCTTTTCCTGTTATTTAAAACCTATTCACCCACTTCTATGTTGAAATGAATAACAGTTTGAATGGAAGCGTCAAGTATTTTAGGTACTATTACAGAATGGTTTGATTATGAAATAAAAATATGTCAAAAACAATAGCGAGAAGAGAAGGATGTAAGGAAATTTTCTTAGAAAGTTGAAAAGTGCATATGTTGTTTTTCTAGAAGTGCGTGAATACAAAAATTTTTTTCTCATTCCGTGATCTTTTCAAAAATAAAAAAGATTTATTTGCACAAAAAAAATGAAAATTTTTTGACAAAGAAAACGGTAAATAGTCAGTTTCTCCCCTGTACTCTACTTTCGTCTTGTTTCTGCATTAAGTGATGGTAATTAATTAATTCTATAGTGGTTTGGCGTGAAACTCAGGTTGAAATTTTGATTTTTTTTTTTTGACTACGTAATATTTGTACTACGTGGTGTCGGCACGTAGTACAAATATTACGTGGTCAAAAAGAAAAAATCAAAATTTCAACCTGAGTTTCACGCCAAACCATTATAATTAAACACTATCAAATACACATAACTAGAGCTGATTGAGAACAGAGTATAGAGAAAAATACGCCTCACAATGGCTTTTAACTGGACAACAATTTTGAATTTAGCTTATGTCAACAGAATTATTGTTCCATGTGAATAATGAAACATAATGGTAAATAAATTTTATTAGAATACATCCTACATAGTTTTTAATCTTCATTTCTTCAGTTGAGTGACGTATTTTGAAAAAAATGAAGCCAAAAATTGTCAGGCACAGTCTTAGCAACATTTGTTTGATGATGGTAATAGAAAAGAATATCAGTTTATTCAACGCCTACATCTTTTTTTTTGTATTTTTCAAAACAACGTAGATTAATGATTTTTTTTATTTGCATTTTTTTTCTGTCTTACTCTGCTCTACTTTGCATGACGAAAAAAATATGATTATGTACTTTTCTTTTTGTTGAAGATTTTTTTTTCTCCTTTCTCAATTAAAAAGAAAGCAAACTTTCATTCTGCTTCTGTTCGTTTATAAACAACTCTACAGTTTCTTCCACACAGCACAAGACTATGGGATTTGCAGAACGATTTCCACGATGGATCACTGCAATTTTAGGTGTAGTTCAATTGGTTCTTGGTGCCGCTATTGCTGGCCTAGAATTTGGATCCTTCTATTATGATGTTGCACATGGAACCATTTGGGCTGGATTCTGGTCTTTTTTAGTTTTTGTTCCAACATTTCTAGTGATGTTATGTATTAGTAAGTATTTTTGCAATTTTCATCTTCATTATAATCATGTTTGTCTATTTATTCAGCATGTTGTTGCCGAGGTCGATACTGTGCTACTTATGTTCTAATATTTAACAGTATACAAATATAATATTTCTTTTATATTCATTGTAATTTGAACTCTTCTCTTTTTTAGTATTAAGTGGTGGATTGGCTGTTGTAATCATTTATTTCGATTCATATTTTATGGACAATCTTTGTAAATGTTATTTGGGTGACTATTTATGCTGTGGTCTACATGGTGTAAGCAGTTTTAATTCAAACTATGGCACTACTTTTCAGAACTGTACAACGTCAGCTATAAGTGGATCAGTAGTTGATTACTGTTATCTCAATCCTCCGTCAAGCAAATTAATATTCCTAAAAGCACAATTAGGTTGCGCTGTAGGCATGTTAGTTGCCTGTGGTCTATATGTTGTCGCTTATATATTTGCTTGTTTGGGTATCTGCTTTGGCCATGATTAAGTGAATCTCAAAAAACTTTAAAAAAAATATTTCTATGAGTTTTTTGATACTATAAACACGCATTAAAATTTTACAAAATTAAAAAAAAATAAATATTATTATATGTATTTTTTCTTTTTTATGTAAGAATTTTTTTTTGTGCAAGGTGTGAATGAAATGTACACTATAATAACTAATCAATCTTTGCTTTTACATGAGTCACACATTTTCTTACTTCTGAATAAACAAGAATATATGCACTTTTTCAATTCAAACTAAATAGTCGAACATGACAAAACGGGAGTATTAAATTATATCCAATCCACTTAGTTTCGATAAAAAAAAGGAGAACGAAAAATTCATTTTTTATGCAGAGAAATTTTCTTTTTTTCATTTGATGCATTGAAGCAGACAACCAAAACTTCATTAGGCAACTAGTTATTAAAGGCATACAGGGATAGATGCCAACGCACGGATCTAAATGGATAGATGAATTCATTGTAAATTTTCTTCTCTGTCATCGACATAGACTGAAAGTTTTCAGTCCCTTTTTTTTAAAATATCTTCTGTTTTGAGAAATTTTGAAATTGAAGACAGCAATCGATAAGAGAAAACTTATCAACATGAAAACAGACATAAAAATGAGTCCGAAACTGCTTTGAAACATTGAAAAATTCTAAAAAGAACCTACTTTTTGTGTCCAAGTGGTAGTCGTTAAGATCTTCAGCAACTATTCACAACAGTGATGATGGCTTTGATATTTTAAAACTTTTGTGACTATCAATGGTAGCAGCATAAGTCGATCGGCTGACAACTCTACTAATAGGCATGGACTGTGTTCACCATGCTTCTGACATAACCATCAATCGTTCAATCGTAATTATACTACCTATTACTTTATTGCTAGCGTTCTTATAAAAAAAAAAAGAATGAACATCAGACATTGAAAACTGATTCAATCATTTTAAACTCATTTTTTTTATAAGATATTTTTGTTAGTTTTACTATTTGATTTTGCCACTGTTTTGTTAAATATAAAATTTAAATCGAAGTCAATGCTGATTTTCAATTGTCCGTATACTAAATCTGCCTAACTCATAAGGAGGAGTAATAGTTTGTAAAAAAATCGATCTAATTCAATATAAATGATTGGTTTATGAAGAAGTAAAGAGAATAATCATAGATCTATGCTTTATATTTTTTTAAATGACTTTAGTAAGTATTACAAATTTAAAACTTAGTTATATGTTCAATTTCTCAAGTACAAATAGGAAACCTTTGATTGCCAAATTCTGCACACGTTTCTTGACTAAAGGATTATAGAATCAAAATTCAAAAAACCAGAAAGAAGGTATTCGAACTAGAACTTAAAATTGTAGTTAATTTTTCTGTAGTCTTCAGCAAAAAATACTATGAATCACATCAATCAAAGTAAAATTCAAAAAGACATAGTCCAAAAAACCGATATTAGCCGATCGAATTAATCAAAACATCAGTATCTAAGAAACTTTCTAATATTTAATACGAATAAACTTTATAATAGTTCTATCTAAATTGAAACTGGATGTATTGAATGAAAGTCATCAAGATCAGAACTAGAACCATTGATAGAAGATCTTGGTTCCATATATCGCTATGCTTGAAGTATGTACTTGTTAGCTATTGCGAATGAAGTAAATTCTATAATAATAGATTGAATGTGAAGAATGCTTCAAAATCTTATCTAATAATTGTTTATTGCTATGTGAGTGGAACATTAGTATGCTTGTTATCTTAACAATAATAACTATCAAAATTGCGTTCTTCTTTTTCTAACTATTTCAAGTTTTCAACGAGAGTATGAGCAATCATTTAAAGACATTTACCATAGCAATGACATTGAAAAATTCATTGGTTCTTATTAGATTTCATTAAATCCATTAGGATTCAGTCTATTTTCATTTGTTTGACTATACATATATTTATAGTAAAATAGATAAGATAACATCGTTTAGTTATTCTCACAAAAAATTTTAAAAAATCTGTTCCCTTCTATAATCAAAAATTATTGACAGTCAGCTTCAATGCATCTAATTATATACGAAAAATAGAACTATCTTGCTCAGAAAAAACAGGAAGGATCATTCCAAGAACGTGACAAAAATGCATACATCTTTCGTGAATAATTCACGATCAGTTTATAAATTTGATCTGAATAAAGTAAATGATAACATGTAGTTATAATCTAGACAACTCAAATTTCACAAAAACGTGAGAAATAGATCCTAGTTACTGTAAAATGAATTTTAGAAAGTAACAAAAGATTAAATTCGTATACTCTAGTTAAAGATAGTATATTAATGTATCTAAAAATGTCTTCTGACAAAATAAAAATAATGTACCAATGTCTATCATATGAATAATATTCAGTATTTCATTATAACTATAGCTAAAAATTCTATATTATATTTTTTGAAACTTATTAAAGTAGAAAATGAAATAACAGAACAAATATAACAATTGATATTGAATCGTATAGAGATACAATTAATGCCAATAAATAAATGCTTGAATAAGAACAAAAAAGACAAGAGAAAAAACGTTTTCTTACTGTATTTTTGTACAGAAATTTTTTTTTTCTTTAAATATAAATCAAGAAACACACAAACTCACATGTATATATTTTTCACTCGTTTAGTAAACTAACCCATTTGTGAATGTGTGTTATAAAGCGAAAGATAGATAATAAAAGAAAAAAAAAGTGCACTCAGATCGTGACAAACGAAAAATAAAAATAAAAAGAAAGATATATTGCACATGAACACACAAAAAAACACATCTCTGACAATTTATGATTAGATGTGCACGTGTGTTTAAGAATTTTTTTTTCACAACAAAAAATTGTTTTTTTTTCTATATTTTATGAAAGAACACAATTGGAGGACGAATCAGTAGCATGAGTATGATAATTTGTACCATTAATTAATGAGTCTGATAAAGAAGAAGAAGAAATATTTGTATTTGTATTATTAATATAAACAGATTGCAAAAGTTTATTTCGTGCTGTTGCATTGGTATTTGATAATTGATTTTGCTGTTGTTCATGAGATATTTCCATATGTGGATTAACAAGATGATTGACAGGTAATGGATGTTGATGATCTGAATGAATGAAATCGCTTGTATTAATTGTTTTACCAGAACTTAAACGAATATCAAGACGTTTTAATGGTGATGGAGGAGGTGGAGAATCAACTGGTGGCATTGAAAGTGAATTTTGTCTTTTTGGTAATGATGGTAAATGTTTATTTTCTTGAATTGAACAAATTGTTCGAGCACGAACTGAACCAGGAGAAAAAAGAGATGGTTCAACAATTTCTGAAGATGGTGAAGGAGGGAGAACAATATCACCACTAAAACGACGTGTACGTAAACTTGGTGATGTTTCACGACTATTTTTATTATTTGGAAGTTGAGTATTAATAGATAATGATTCAAATGTAGATATAGGTTGATTAGAATCTGTAGCTGAATTTGTACGATTACGGAAAGAACTTTTCTTACGTGATAATACAGGTCGATTATCATCTGTAAGTGTTTGTTGTAATGAAAAGACATCATTATCTAGATATATCGTGAAAATTTTTTGAATAAAAAGAAAAAGAATAATATTTACTTTGATCTGATTGGACTTGTTTTTTTGTTGGAGATAATTGGGATGATGTAGTAAAAAATGTTCGACGTTGATTAATTAGTGCTTGAGCTTGATTACGTACAAATAATAACAAAGATTTGTATCCATGGCTGAAAATATAGAATTTTAAAATATGATATGAGGCAAAAAAATTTAATAACAAACCATTCACTATCTGCCCATGTTTCTAAATCAATAAGGCCACGTTGTAAAGCAAACATTTGTGTAGATAAATCTTGTACTCGAATTGCATTAATAACTTGAGTAATCATTGTTTGACTTTTAAGTATAAGTGAGAAGAGAAATGACCAATCATAACAATCAGCCATTAAAAATATATCATACAGATATCTTTTATATAAAAAAAAGTATTATTGAAATGTTTTGAAATATTTATTTTTATTATACCGTATCTGTTTTTCACATAATTGTGGACCACGATTTGCTAATTCTTGACTAAGACTTTCAATATCACGACTATTGAGTAGATCATCAAATTCATTATCAATTGGCATAGAACTTGCTTCAGATGTTAAACTTAATGTTTCCACTATGATAAGAGAGGATAAAGTAAAATAACAAAGATTTAGTACTATTTCAATTTAACAAAAAAAAATACATTATGAAAACGCAGATAAGTTCGAATCTTTATAATAGAAGGAGACAATATTGAAGATATTTTTAAATGCGAAACTAAGAATCAAATATTGGTAATTCAAATTGAATATGTTGATTTACTAACAAGTTTTTCTGTTTTCGTCACAGAACACGTTAGGAAATCAATATGTTCAGGTTGAACTGTAGTAAAATACAATATACTAAATGATTAGATTCTTTTTTCGTAATAAGCTGTTCTGCTAGTGCCATGATTTTTCAAAGACTTTAATTACTTACAAAAATCTTTGTGTTTTTTTGGTGTTAAATCTACATTCATTTCTTCTTTTGATGTTGCACGTGATACTTGTCTGGAATATTTTCCATCTAAAATAAAAGGAAACAATTAATATAAATATTTTTTAAATTTAAAATTTAATACCATGATCACCATTTCGATCATTTGGTCCAAATCCTGAGTCGGAATGATGTCCATTGTTATCCGTACTTGATGTAGTAGAATCTTTATCACCTTGAAAAAAAAATAAAGAAATTAAAGATAAATTATAAAATAATAAACTTCAACTAACGATAAATTGGATTGAAATAAACATTTGGTGGAAGTAAAACAGGAAAGGGCCAATTAAATTCCATATGAAGGGCTTTAAGCATTTCAGGATAATTCGAAATAATCAACGCTGATTCATGTCTAAAAATGATTTAATTGAAAAACTCATATATTAAATAAATAAAATGATTATACTTATGTGCTTTTAGCCAATTAAGAAGATCAAAATCAGCTATATTCGCAGCCATATAACCTAAATGTCTTAAACGACCTTTAGCAATTGCTTGTAGTGCATGTTGATTTAAAGTACGTTGAATAAAATGAACTGCTGTTGGAGGTATTGATAATTGTGGTGATGAACCATCTACTGAATCCAATGATTGTTGTTGTTGTAATTGTGGTTGTTGAGAATCACTATCTTTTCTTGGTGATTTATTGTCTGATGTACTTGTTTTTCTTCTTCGTGTTTCATTAGTTGAATTATTTGAAGATTCTGATGGAGTATTCGATACTGATGTATTTGGTGAATTATTATTTATAACAGTTGATGGAGATGGCCAAGATGTTTTTGGTTTTATTGTTGGTAATGTTGATGGCAATGGTGGTGCTTCTGGGATTGTTGTTATTGTTGATGGATTTGTTGTAATATTTGCTACACTTGATGTTCGTTGTCGTATATTTGTAACATAAGTAAATTTTAAATTATCACGATGAGGTGATAAAGGAGATTTTTGACTAAGACTATTTGTTACACGATTGCTTTTTGTTGTTGATGGATATCGAGTGTTTATAATACGAATGCATTCATCATTATTCAGATCTTGTGGATCTAAAAAAATAAAAGATTTTTTTTAAATTCAGTATTAATATAAGTTACCTATCGAACGAATAAAACGAAGAATATCTGTAGCTAAATCCCATTTAGCATTTTCAAGTGAATGTTCAAGTAAAACTTGTGCAAACTGAATGAAAAACTTAGAAATATTTATTAGAAGGTAAAAAAAAAAGAATTTTTACTTGTTGACTTATTTCACTTTTTTCTAAATTTTGAATAATGATTAAATAAGATGCTGCTGTTTCTAAATTGTTATTATTTAAACATTGCTAAAGAAAATAAACAATGATTTATTTAAAAAACTAAAATAAATTTTACTTGAAAAAGTTTTTTTGGATCACCGATAATTGATGTTGAAAATAAACATGGCCATAATGCTACTTCAGTTTTTCTGGCACAATGTGAAACAATACGTAGAAATTGAGGAAATAATTTGATAAAATCAGTTACACGTGGTAAAAGTGGATCTAAGAAAATTTATTATTAAAATAATTTATAAAAAAAGTAAATATTCTTAAATTTTATTGTACAAAAAAAAACGAAATTTTGTATAAGTAATAAAAAATTCAAATTATATCAATTAAAAAATAAAAATATCGTTATTCAATTTTTTACTTACCTGGAATTGGTAGTGTACTTGTTGCTTCTTCTTCAAGTACTTTATGCAGCAGTAATTCTAAAACATGAGAAAAATGTGGAATACTTTTGCATGTTTGAGCAATTTGTAATGCATCAAAATCCAGACTAAATAATAAAATAAATATTTATTTATTTTATTGCAAAAAAAAGAATGAAATAATATTTGATATACTTCTTTCGAATTAATTCTTGAAAGACATGATTAAGAAAGACTTGAGTCTAAATATATAAATCAATTATAGTATAATTATTAGAAAATATGAATAATACATACGGTTTTTGTAATTGAGCAAAAATTTTTTGAATTAAAATTTTCAAATTCAGACATAGCACCAAGTATAACTGCTTCTTCCACAACAATCGCTAAAATATAAAATAATAAACTATTTATAATTTTTATTTTTTTTATTAATTTACCTAATGGATAAACTGTTAAACCAAATGTAAGCATAATTCGATGAGATTGAAATATAGGTTCATCAACTTTTCGATATAATGGAAGCCATACTTTCATTCCATGTAATCCACAACAAAGCCATAATGCATTTGATAAATATGGATTTGTTGAATTTTGATGAGATATTGTCCAAATACTCTCAACCGATGCAGCAATCATAACAGGTGGTAAAAATGTTACAGATTGTACAGGATTTTTTTTTGAAGGTTTTTGTAAAACTAATGATGAACCACCACGTTCTTGTTGTAATAAAAGAAGACGACCACAAACATTAAGAAGAATACTTTGAGGAATATTATCATTTGATGAAGATGTATTTGCTTGTGGTAAACCTTTTTAGATTTAAAAAAAAAAAAAAACATAATATAAAATTTTATAAGTTAAAAAATTTGTTTTTCTCTACCTGAATCTGTACGAAGAGAAGTTAAACCAATAAATGGTACAAAGACGGCATGAGGAACATAAGCTTCAACAGATATCTCATGTAATTTTACCATAAGTGCAGTTGGAACTAAAATTATATGCATATAATAAGATAAAAGTAGAATATATTCGTCTTTTGAAAGACTCAGATCAAAGTGAATAATTTTCGATTTACATTTCAAAAGATCTTGTAACAATCTCTCTTGTCTGTCTTGCATTAGATCTATTAACATTCTTATAACCAAACGTCATCTATTCATAATAATCTATTCTGTCTTTGAGAACCACTATAAATAGTAAGTGACTCAAGCAGACACTCATTTGAATTCTATATTGAAAGAAACAGAAGCAAATATTCAACATAGTTGAATTAGAAATGATATTTTTATCAAAATATTTCAAAGACTACTATTTTAGATTAGTTTTAAAAAAATAAAAATCCTATTAATTATTTTCTGTTCTTCACTTACCTGGTTTTCCTTCTTTACGTTCAAGGGCATATAACATAATATGTAAATCATATCTAAATAAAAATATTTCTTATTAAATATTTAAAAGAAAAAATTATTTTTTTCTTTCTTACGAAAATACGATTAATGTATCTTCATAAATATTTAAACAAATAATTGGTGATTGTAGACGAGTTACATTAGAAAATTGATTATCCAAATTAGTTAATCGTGAATAAAGACGAATCTAAATTTAAGAAAAAAAAATATATATATCAATTCTTTTTTTTTCAGTTATCAAGTTATGAATTGTTATATATTAAAAGCTTTCTTTACTATTCTTGAAAGAATTCTTTCTTAATAATAAGACACAAAAATCCGAAATAATACAAAATAAACATGCAAAATTGTTAGTTGTAAAACTCAAGATAAAAGCTATCAATACATGCTAGCAAATAAATATTTTCTTCTCATTATTTCTCATTAGTTACACATCATTTTTTATTTTATTGCTCTCTTACTTCATATCTCGATATACGCTAAATATATATTTAATTAAAGAAAAATCTCTCATTATTATAATTTTTCTTCTTACTTCATCACGATTTTCACTAGTTGATGTACAACCACATATAATAAATTCTTGCCACCATAATAAACCACCAACAACTCGTATATCACGTTCCTAATTACAAAAAAACATTATGTTTTATATAAAAAAATTGAATTTTTTTTCATTAATATTTACTTGACCAGCATTTCCAAATAATTTCCATTTACGTGTAAGTAATGAAAAATGAACAAATCCATGTTGACCAGCAACAGCTAAATATTGACCTGTATTATCAATACAAGCGAACTAAACATAAATCAATTAAAAAAATGAAAAGAAAAGAAAACTTAAATTACTTTTATTGGCCAATTATTATGAATATAAAGTTGAGGTAATTGAATAACTTGCCAACCAACATCACAACCAACCGATATTGATAATCCATTAATATTACCATTTGTTGATTGTTGATTACCACTTAGATATAAATAAACTTTATCTTCTGATTGTAATAATAAATGTTCAATGCTACCCTATAATATAAAAGATAATAATTTTCCAAAAATAAAAAAATATTCAAACCGAATGAGGATTATTAATCACAGATGATTTTAAAAAATTCAATAATATTAAATAACTATGATTCTCTCTTGATTCTTCAACTTCATCATTCGTAATTGCTGGTAAAGATGTGGTTGATTTTTCACAAGCAATCCATAGAGTATATCCATCAGGACCCCACTCCTAAATCAATTTAAGAAATTAATAATCTTATCTTATTTTATATTTACCATAAAACGAGCGAGGCCATATGATTTCATAGGATCTCTATAAAAATAAATAAATTATATTTTTATTTAAAAAAATAAAATCAAATCTTTACAATGATTGTTCTGATGAATGAGAACAATGTAAAAGTATACCAAAAACTGTCCAAACGGCAAATGCGCCATTTTCCCATATAGTACAAAGAACACGATAATCTGGTGACCATTTCATTGAGCATAATGAACCCAATACTTCCACTAGATCTATCAAATAAAAATAATATTTTTATATTCTTGATTAAAATTAAATAAAAAATAATTTTGTATACCTGGAAAATTTTCTACTGATAATTGTATTTTAAAAGCTAATTGTAATGATGCTGTTAATTCATCAATATAATAAACAACACCTTGTCCACTAAAAATAATCAAATATTTACAAAAAAAATAATCTATATATTTAATATTTACCTTGTTGAGCCAAATGCTAATAATTGATATATTGGATTTAATGCAACACAACAATGAGTTTTCCATATTTTTTCATCATTTGTTGGTTGTATAACAATACATTGACATTGCTTGAAAAAAAAATTAATATTTACAAATTTATAATAAAATAAATTAAGTCTATTATATACCTGTGGTTCAAATTTAGATGTTTCACATATAATTAAACCTGATGTTCCATCACTAAATACAATTCCAATACCATTTAATAATGGTGAAAATTCAATATGTTTTGCATAACGATCTAATTTAGGAATTTTAAAAACTAAAATCAAATTAAATTAATTATATATAATAATATTTATTAAAAAAAATGAACCTCGATCAGAATTCAAAGAAGTTGTGTAAGTAAGAGTACTCAAAGATAATGTTAAATTTTGATGAATTGAACCATCCCATGATATACGATAAAGATGTCCTGTATCATCTGCTACTAATAAATCAGGTCCAAGATTTGTGATACTATATAAATAAAAAAAGAACTATTTATTTGTTTCAATAATAAAAATATACCTTTGAATATTTGAACCAATATGTAAAGCACTATCTTGAGTAAGTTTTATTCGTACCATAGGAAAGGTGAATTGTGCTTCTGTATTAATTCGTATAAGATATTCACTATAGAATAAAATCATATAAAAAAACCAAAAAAATAAAAATTATTTATATAAACTATACCAAGGATCTTCATCATTATTTGAACCAAAAAATGATGCTTTTGGTTTATCAATCACAACTTTAAAGTAAATTATGTAACCTTTGTTCGTCTAAATATTAAAAAAAATATCATTTTAAATTTAAAATTTTATTTAAACATACAGAAACAGCTAATTTTTGAGTATCATTTCTCCATTCAGCATAAACATTTTGACCATGTACTGCTATTGAATTTTCTGAACGACGAACAAGACCAACTAATGTTGTTGGCTAAATAATATTTAAAAAGAAAAAGAACCATATTTTCTGTAGGAAAAAAAGTATTCTTTCATTTTTTTATTTACTTTTGTGAGCCATACACTTATAATAGTTGGTGTGAGTACAACAAGTTTAAGACGATCACGTGTAGCTCGAATAAATATAATATCATAAGATTCTTCGACAGGTAATAAAAAACTTCGAAATGAACCGATTGGAAAATACATATTCACTTCATCTAAAATATTCAAAAATAAACATCTTCATTTATTTATTAATAAAAATAGAATAGTGTATCAATTGATAAAATAATATATTTTTTTCTATTGAAAAGCGTTTTTTTTTCTTAACAATTAGGGTGACATATTGTGATAAAGATTTTTAGCTGAAAACAAAATTTTTATCAATAAGAACAACGCCATCTGATCACATTTTGTTATTTTTGATTGGTAAAAAATCAAATAATCTTAATATTTCTAGATGATTTATCAAGATATTTATATTATGGATTAATTCTTATTCAAGTTTTTCAAATGATATAACTACATACGTAATGTTAAAGACTTTTTATTTATTTTTATTGTTCATAGATGTCACTACTAATAAAGTAAAACATTCTGTTTGACAGTATATTTCTTTTCGTATAAAGAATATTTACTATGTATCATGTATTTCAAGACTTTTTATTGTTTTTATTAAAAAATCGGTTTTTTTTTTCATTTGTAATTTCTTACCTAAATATTGTTAGAACAATAAAGATTGCTAAAACAATACATAATCTATTGAAATAAGTTAAATGTATATACAGTACACATGCTAATCCATTCATTGAAGACTATTGACATTGCCGTTATTTATCAAGAATGAAAGTAAGAGTGATAAACATAATATATTTGCATTAGAACGATAAAAGGTAAAGAAAAAAAAATGAATATATATAGTATGTTTCTTTAATATAAGTATTATTTGTCAATCTATTAAAATATTTTTTCTATATTAATAATTGAATAATTTTCAGATTGTGTTTAATTTATGGATTGACTTCGATTCACAAATGAATTGATAGGTTTTGACTAAGCATCTATTGAAATATTCAAATCAAAATGAAGTATAATTAACTTAAAGTATTTAATTTTTTTATGCAATAGCAATATTTATTCTTTTGAATAATAGACATGTATTTCTTATATATAGAATTCACTAATGAAACACGAACCGGAATATGCTATACAGTTTTCAACATGCAGCATGTCTTTTCCATAAAAGTATGTTTTGCATCATAAAAAGATATAATCAAGCATGAACGGAATATAGAATATATGAAGCAATAGTATAAAGACTAACGTTCATAAGTTTTTTTTATCTTGAATGATGCATAAGATGTCCGAAAGTTCATTTAACAAATTTTCTTAGTTATAAGTGAATATATAGAATTTTTATTTATCTACATGAAGTTCAAAAGTATCACTTTTCATCAAAAAACAGAAAGTTAATATTTTCTCTATTTATAGAAAGAAATATTAGCGCAGCTTTTTTTTCTTTAATTACTTCAACCTTCTAAATCATTCTAATTTTTAAATCATCTAGATATCTATTCAACTGTTGACTAATAAATACAGCTATCATATTCAAGTCCAAATAATCCTTGTACCGCTATGGAATTTTCCATAATTCGAGTTTTGATTAGAAAAACAAATATTTGAAAATTTTTCCATATACAGATTCTTCTAGAATCCGCCGAGCTCTGTCTAATCATACAAAAGTCTCAAGAAAAAAAAATTAGTCCATATATGAATTACTCATACCTTCCGATTAAATCTAAATTTTCCTATTTTGATCAAAGTTAGTGTAGAAAATCATTTGGATAAAATAAAAAAATCTATTGATAAATTTCAATGAAGTAAAAATTTTCGGACATCTCACATTTTAAATTTACTAATTCTGATGATAATAATCATTTTCTTTGTCAAACATTTTTACTATCAGGCCTTAATATATTTGATTTATTCTATTTGTCAACTAAAACATAATGTATTAGCCCTAGAAAAATTACAGTTTGATATATAAAAAACATGCGAAAGACTAATTAGGTACAGCTAGTTAAATAAATCTTTATTCGTAATAATATTAAATATAATGAAATATTTTTATACCCTCACCGATTGCTTTCTAGTTTGAATAGATATTTGTCTTATTCTTTATCTATCTACTTACAATGTTATACAGAACTAAACAAATGAGATTATTTATATAGACGAATAAACAAAGTAACAATATGGACTAGCAGTTAATGGAATTATGTTTATTTACATTAATCTATAAAGTATCAATTTATAGAAGAAGACGTATAGTTTCTTGCACGAACAATAATGTTTATATAGTTTGAAAAGTAATCTAAAGATGACGCTATCATCCAGTAATAGTACGAAAAGAAATTCATTTACTTAAAATAATAAAATACAATAAACTTAAGAAAAATAAGATATAAACAATAAATCAAAAAATAAGATTAAATAATATTCAAAATTTTTATTGGATGATTTAATTCCAATAATCATCGATAGGTATCTATAATTGGTTGTTGTTAAATTCGCTTTTATACATTCATTTATTTATTATTTTTCTACTTCGTTTACTAAATGAGTAATATGTTGGAGAATACATTAGTTTTTACGATTATGATTAATATTATCTAAATATTTTACGATAATATTGGAAACTATTTTTTTCCAATTTTATAAAAAAGAAAATAAATATTAATTTCGTAATATTTTAGATGTCTGTTCGCTTTGCAGAACCCGACAAAATCGATGAAGATGAACAAGAAGAAGAAATTGTAACACGTTCATTTTATGATTTTGGTCTTGATAATCGCTTATTAAAATCAATAGCCGATCTACAATGGGCTGCACCAACACCAATTCAAGCTGAAACAATTCCATATACATTATTAGGTAAAGATCTTCTTGTCAAAGCACGTACTGGTAGTGGTAAAACTGGTGTTTATGCAATAGCAGCAATACAACATTTATTAACAAAACAACATGGAAAAAATTCTAATGTTCGTATATTAATATTATCACCAACAAAAGAATTATGTCATCAAATATCATCAGTTTTATTAAAATTAACAAGTTATTGTCGTCGTGAAATAAATTTATATGATTTATCAAATTCATTATCAACACAAATTCAAAAACAATCATTATTATCAAATAGTAATTCATTACCAGAAATAATTTTATCAACACCAACAAAATTACTTGAACATTTAAAAGATCATACATCACCATTAAATTTAAATACATTAGAATTATTTATACTTGATGAAGCTGATATACTTTATTCACTTGGTTATGCAAATGATATGAAAAAAATTTCAAAATATTTACCATCAAAATCCAAATCATATCAATGTTTTTTAATATCAGCAACACTTAATGATGATATTATACAATTAAAACAATTATTTCTTCATAATCCAGTTAAAATTAATCAAAATGATGATTATTCAACAATATTACCGGATAATAAACAATTATTACAATATTATATTTATTGTGAACAGGATCAGAAATTTGTTTTAATTGTAACTATATTTAAATTAAAATTATTAGTTGGTAGAACAATAATATTTGTTAATTCAGTTGAACAAGCATATAGATTAAAATTATTAATGGAACAATTTCATTTAAAAACTTGTTTATTAAATAGTGAATTACCAATGGATTCACGTTTACACATTGTACAACAATATGTAAATATTATATTTTTATTTATTTATTTTGAATGTTGTTTTATTTGTTTTAGAATGATGGATTATATGATATAATGATTGCAACTGATGCACCAAATGTTGTACCAGTGGAAGAAGAAGAAGAAGATGTCGAACCAGAAATTGAACCAGAAGAAACATCAAAAAAGAGTATGATTGATGTTGATGAATTTTTATTTAAAAAAAAACAAATTTTTTTTAGAGAAAAAAAAGAAAACCGAAAATGTTAATCGAAAAGGAGATAAAGAATATGGTGTATCACGTGGTATTGATTTTTATCGAGTAGCTAATATTATTAATCTTGATTTTCCAATGGATTTTGATGCATATGTTCATCGAGTTGGACGAACTGCTCGTGTAGATCAAAAAGGTCAGTAAAAAGAAGCGATTTTCTGTTTTATTCTAAATAAATCTCTAGATTTTAAGTCTACAATGTCCTCTTATCGATTAGATTAATATTGTGTAGCATTTTCTATGTTCACTATTTCAAAAATAGATATTTACTTTCTCAAAATTTTAAATCATTTCTTTGAAAGACAAAAATATGAATAAAATACAGTTTTCATTAATCATTTTATTTATAAATATTTTCTAATTGAATTTCTTTCTAATTTAAGGTTTAGCACTTTCATTAATATCTCAAAAAGAAATGCCATATTTTGAAATTGTACGTACTGAACTTGAAAATGAATATGGAGAAGATATGTTTCATCTGTATCGTTTTAAATCTGAACAAGTTGATGGTTTTCGTTATCGTGTATCAGATGCTTTACGAGCTATAACACGTGTATCAATTCGTGAAGCACGTTTAAAAGAAATTAAATCAGAAATATTTAATTCAAAAAAATTAAAAACATATTTTAATGATAATAAAAAAGAATTACAATTACTTCGACATGATTCAGCATTACATATTGTTAAAGTAAAAGAACATTTGAAACATGTACCTGATTATCTTATACCAAGTTCTTTGAAAAAAACTTCAACAACAAATTCTGAACAACAACAACAGCAACAACAACAACAACAACAAACATCTACAAATAATAAAAGAAAATCTGATACTATAAATACAAATGTAAAACGAATGAAACGTAATAATCCTTTAACAAATTCATTAAATGCTGTTACTGTTTTGAAAAAAGATATAGCACGAAAAAATAAAAGTGTTACATAAAATAAGAATAATTGTTCTTATTTTTGTTATTTCTAGATAAATATTTAGATTAATATTTTATTATTTATGAATAATTACTAATTTATATTGATGAAGAAATTAATTAATTAAATTATCATTATGAACGAAAATCAATGCAGAAAAATAATTTTATTATTTATTTATATACAAAATTCAAGAATGAATATAAAATCTTTCTTATTTATTTTTTTTTATAGATAAAAGTTCTAGGAAAATAAATAATGACAACAACAAAAGCTCCAACAATTGAAAATTTCGATAGCAACAAACGAAAATTTCTTTCAGATGATGAGGTACATCCTCCTTCTGCTGAAATTCTATCGATTACCAATCAGGTATAAGTTTTTCTTTTATTTAAAGCTTTTGAAATTCGAGTCACACACGTCTGTTTCTTTGGATATTCTAATGTAACAAATCATCTGAATTTATACAACAGGTTGATAATGTCATTTTTTTGTCTTTATAATTTATATGAATTAAAATTAATTCATTGATATGCTATTCACTGCTATTACAAGAAGCTTGAAATTCGCTGAAAGATTTTTATTTATATTCAACTTAAAAATTATGAACGACGGCGATGAATAAACTTTATTCATTATCAAAAAAAAATTTATCATAATTTCTATATTTAGGTAGAATCAAATTATAATACAAAAAGAATGAAAAATTTAGTAACGGAACAATTATTATCATCATCAACTGTCGAAATAGATGATACGGATGATATGATGATTTATGAGAATTCTAACGTAACAGTAAGTGATAATCCTAAAACAGATGACACGACAAGCAAATCACAAGTTGTGTTAGGTCAAAAACATTTTAATGGCATATCAAAGTATGTTTAGTTTTTAATTAAAAGAAAAGAAAAAAAAAACCTATTATTTTATATATTTATTTTTAGTGTTGACACAAGTACACCGATCTTTTTTCGATGTTATTGTGATCCATATCGACTAAATGCTTTGATGCTACAAGATTTGCATATTTATTAAGAAAAAAAAGACTTAGATAAATTGTTTTTGTATTTGTTTAATCATGAATGCTTCTGCGTTTTGTTTGTAAGAATTGAATAGAATTCAATTTGTATTTCCTAACAATATTTTTTCTTTAAGAAAAATATATAACTAAATTTTTTTTCTGACTTTTATTTCAGATTAAATATTACTATTTTAATTGATTCATACATATTTATACATAAAATCAATATAAAAATACATAAATTTGAGTTTTATCACTGTGGTAAGAATAAATCTTTTCTATTGATTTTTAACATATTTACCAGGAATTCTAAGATATTGAATTTATATTTTAATACTTTGAAGCTTATTGAATAATGAGTAGCTCATAATATATGGATCTCTCGGTAATTTTTACATTTTTTTTCAAAGATTATATAACATATAACAAGTAGCCAAACTTTACAGCTACCGACTGTCATATAATGAATGGTCGGTGTTTGTATCGCATTTTTAATTGTCTACTTAATGCATCTATTTTTAAAGCAAAGTATATCGTAAAATGTAATGTAAAAAGCTTTACAAATTGCAATAGAAGTCTTACATTAAATATTCACTCCTGGGTTTCAAAACAGTCAAATTTCTGTGCGATATAAACATAATCGTATTCACAACGTTGAAAATTGATCACACAGAACTTTCTTTATTTTGAAAATATCTTTTAGAGATTTTCATATTGCATCTAATAGTATACTTTGCTTTGAAAATAAACGTACTAGATGACTAAAAAAGAGATACATACATTGGTTATCCATTATAGTATATCGGTTAGGTTTGAACGTTGATTACTTTTTTTATATTGGATAATCTTCGTTTCATTTTTTTTGTTCCTTAACTTTCTACAAAAATAAGCTTGATTATGATTGTATAGAGAATTTGATGGCGCATCTTTTAGAAAAATAATTGATTCTAAAGATCAAAAAGAAAAAAAATGATAATCAAAGTACTGAGAGATTCATTTATTACAGGTCATTTGTTATTAGATATCTCTTTAATAACTTTAACACTCTTATCAAATAAATTTATTTATTTTTATTCAAAAAAATATATAGTTCCTTAATTTTCCTTCTATTCTAATACTATAGTTTTCGAAGATGCCATTTATATACAAAAAAAAATCGGCTTATCATTATTACTTGTCATTAAGGATTAACATCATTTAATAAAATTCTGATAACACATTGTTACTTGTTTTGATCGACTTCAGTCAACATATTTCACAGTGAATCTTTAGTAGATAGAACTGCTACGATGAAATTTTTAAAATATTGATAACAGATTATTTCTAATCTGTATTTATCATATGAATTTGAATTAATGATATACAATGTAGAAGAATCATTTGAAGTTATACATTACATTTTAGATGGCTTCCTCTGATTTAAAGGACTATTTAGGAGCAGGTGTACTTATTGTAGATACAAAAAGTTCATCTCTACTTCTTGTTTATGATTATACACAAAATTATAATTGTTGTGGTGGTTATATTAAATATGGTTATGATGATCCTCTACGTATAGAAAAAACTGCAATAGAAGAATTGTACGAAGAAACTCGTACACTTGTATCATATAATATTGATGTTTTGACAACCTGTTCATTTGTTGATTTAAATTTTCATAATGATATATTTCGTTGCTATATATTGAAAACTAAATGTAAATCAGATATATGTAAACAATTTGAAAATTGTAAATTAGATACATTACCAACTGATGATGATTATTATGAGACAACTTCGATGGCTTTTTTTCCTTTAAAACAATTTAAAACACGAAAATCTCTATTAAATATTAATAAAACTTCTAAGGCAAAAACTAGTGATGGAAAATATAATTCACTTAATCCACGAGTTATATCTGTAATCAAAGCAGCTCTCGAAAAAAATTTATTATGATATAAAATACCATCATATTATTTTATTTTTTTTTAAATAAATCATGAGAATTATTTTTTTTTAGATAATTAATAATCTTGACGAGAGAATGACCAGTACAGAACAACAAATTCAAGAAGTAAGAATTTTATTATTGAAATTAAAAATGATAATCTTTATCGTTTATTTCTTATAGCTTAATTCTGATATTGATGAAGTTAAACATTTACTTGGTCAAGCAAATCGTTCAAGAGTAAAACAATTTCTCGAAGTTCAACAACGTCGATTTGAAACTGAATTAATTGCACTCAAAGAAAAACAAGAAAAAACTAATGCACCAACAGGAGAAAAAAAGCCAAATGTATCTGCACCATCAACAGCAACTCGATCTTATACAAAAGAAATATCACTTTATGGTGAAGATAAATAAAATATATACATTTTTTTAAAAATAATTTATCTTCTAGCTTGGGATCAATCGGATAAATTCGTAAAAATTTATGTTCAAAATTTAGATGGTGTAGGTGATTTACCCTCTGAACAAGTTCGTTGTTTATTTGAAGATCGGTAAATAGAAATTTTTAATTACAATTATACATTGTATTTTTCTTTTATTATAGAGGTTTTACACTTGAAATAACGAATTTGAAAGGTGTTAATTATGTATTTAAACGAAATCGTCTTTTAAATGAAATAAAACCTGAACAATCATCATATAAAGTAAACAAAGATGACTAATTTTTTTTGTTTTTAAAATAATATTTAATATTTTTTATAGGTTAAAAAAGATATGATTATTTTATCATTAGCTAAAGTTGAATCAAAAAATTGGGAATGTGTATTTCGTGATGAAAAGAAAGCACCTGAAAAGTAAGTTATATTATGAAGTTTATTATACTATTATTAAAATATATATATATATATAGACCATTACCAAAAGTGGATGATGGCAAAGACCCAGGTGATTCATTAATGCAACTTATGAAAAATATGTATGAAACTGGTGATGATGAAATGAAACGTACCATTGCGAAAGCTTGGACTGAATCACGTGAAAAAATGAATACTGGTGCAGGTGGTGATGAATCTGGAATGCCAGGATTTTAATTAGCTAATAGAACATAAAAACGAAATAGACATTGCTAAAATTAATATTCTAGATGTTGTGATCTTTCTTTTGTTATTCATTTCATACAACATAAGCTTGCATTTTTCTGATATTAATTTGTTTTCTAGATTATGAATTTCTTGTAATAGAGAAATATATATCCTACTTTTAATTTCTTTAAATTCTTATATTAAAACAAATGGCTACAGCAGGTTATACACGTCCTCAAACTTATGTAAGTAATTTTCTTTTTAAATTATTATTTATTTCAGTTTGATAAAGTTCAAAATAAGAAAATGAAAAGTTAGACTATATTGAATGGAATGCTCATTTAAGAGGTACTAGATAAAGACCAAAAGACCATGAATTCATGATCTATTGATCAAAGCCTGTGATTATCTTAGTGAATTTTTTATCTTTGACTAGATACACATGAAAAATTTGAATTACAGTATTTAGATCTGAAATCGCGTGGAGTGATAGTTCTAAAACTTTCAAATTTTAAGAATGTTTTCTTCATGAGATATCGAACGGTGACAAATATCCGATCTACTGACCTCTGTTTTGCGATATATGATTGTTTTTTGATTATTTGATATCTCAAGAAGAAAACATTCTTAAGAGTTGAAATTTTTAAAATTATCTACTGATCATAAGACGCATCTCGAGACAAAATTTCAAGTCTGAACTCTGTGATTCGAATATTTTTTTTGATGCGTACCAAACTAAAGATCAAAAATCTAGTAAAAATAATCATAACTTATAGTCAATAAGTCATGGGCCTATATCCCTTTGGTCTTCAATTAATGTCATAAAGTTGTACTTATAGGCAAAATATCAGCTTAACCAACAGTTGATAGTAGATAATCTTTTCTCCTTAGTTTAGCAAAGTAATTGTCTTAGATAGGTTTATGAATCGAAAGTAGATAAATAATAAAAATTATATTTAAATATATCGATTAAAATGTGAAATTTGTCAAATTATGTAGTAGGCCTAGGACAGTTCCATATTAGTTCCGTTCTTAGGAACTATGCAACAGTTCTTTTGAAAGGAACTGATATGTACCTACCAGTTCCTTTGATAGGAACTGATATGCACCTACCAGTTCTTTGAAAAGAACTGATCTGCACCTGCCAGTTCTTTGAAAAGAACTGATGTATACCTACCAGTTCTTTGAAAAGAACTGATCTGTACCTGCCAGTTCTTTGAAAGGAACTGATCTGCACCTACCAGTTCGTTGAAAGGAACTGATCTGCACATACCAGTTCTTTGAAAAGAACTGAT